>VZTD01005953.1:844162-1013705 GCA_013397725.1 Rhagologus leucostigma
GAAAAGGAAAGTGTGGGCCTGCTGAGGGATGCAGGGGGCCTAGAGACAAAGGACATGACAAAGGCTCAACAGCTTGATGCTTTCTTTGCCTGAGTTCATTGGCAAGGTCCACTCTCAGGCCTCCCAAATACATGTTGCTGACAACAAGGTCTGGTAGAGTGCAGTACAACCCGTGACCAAAGTAGATCAGACCATGAACCAGTTTTATGCTCTGGGAAAGTAGAAAGCAATGAGTCCAGCTGGGCACCTGATGTTCCTGAGGGAGCAGGCCAGTCTTACTGTGGGAGAGCTCTCTGTCCTTTTTAAAGAGTGGAGATCAGTGAAATGGAGAAAGTTATAGGAAACTTCAAGTCAGTCAGACTAACGAGAACCCTTAGAAAGATCATGGATCTAAGCTTGCAAGCACCCATTGCCAAGTGCACAAAGAACAGAACAGTGAAACAACGCGCTGGGATTTACCAAACGCAAACTGTGCCTGAAAACAGGCACAACAACATTAAGATGAGTGGCTTGGTAGATGATAAGGGGAATGCAGTGGATATCATCCACCTTAGCTTAAGCATGGTCCTTTGCACTGTCTCCATAATGCCACCGTAGATAATTGGAAAGATATAGACTGGAATGAAGATTGCACAGTGGATAAAATCTCTGTGGACTGTCCAGGCTTAAAAAACAATGATCAGTGTTTTAAAGACCGGGTGGTGGATAGTTACTGGTGGCATTCTTCAGGGACTGATATAGAGGCCTGTGTTCTTTGTTGTTTTCATTAACAATCTGAGTGATGGCATGAGATGGGATAAACCTTTGTCAAGATTCAGGATGACACCAAAGTGGGGATGGGGCAGGGGATTGTGGAGGTGGAAGCTGCCAGTGGAAGCTGGGAGCAGAACTGCCAGTTAGAGAGACCTCAACAGGCTGCAGAAAGTGACTGACAGAAACCTCAAGAAGTTCAAAAAAAGCAAATGCAAGTCTTGCATCAAGGGTGTAAAAACTGCAGTGGCACAGGAGAGTGAGTGACTGGCCAGAGCAGTTCCAAGAAGGCATCTGGGAATCCTAGTGGACAAGTTCAGTGTGAATCAGAGCAGTGGAGGAGAGTTGCAATAGGATGAGTGTAGCCAGCAGGTCAAGTGAAGTTACTATTTCCTGCTGTTCAACCCTTGGGAGATTCCATCCAAGCAGTGCCCAGTACCGGGACTCTGTTGCTCAAATAAGACATAGACAATTTGGAGCAACCACTAGAGAACCACTAGACTGGTCAGATCACATGAGGAGAGGCTGAGAGAATGGTGCCTGATTAGGGGATGAATCTATTTGATAACTCTACTGTCGAAGGCTATAGAGGAGAAGGAGCTACACTGTTCCCAGTGCAAGAACTGGGGGCAGTGGAATCAAGCAGCAGCAATGGAAATTCCAGTGAAACACACAGTAAAAATTCTTCACGGTGAGAGTGATTGAGCACCGTACCAGTTTGCCCATCTCCATCCATGAGGGCATTCAGAACTTGACTAGACTACACCCTGGGCAAGCTAGACCTAGCTCTGGAGTTGGTCTTGCTTTGGGCAAGAAGGCGGACTAGATAACCTCCATAGATTCTTAATTGTACTGAGATTCTGATTGCTTATTATGGTTACTTCAGGCACTATTATTCAAGAGGAATAAATTCCCTGACTCCTGGCCTGTTTCTTTTTTTCCTATTTCCTCTATGGTCTGTGGCATTCTGGCTCTGCTTCTTGCCTTACCTGGCAGCCAGCTTGTGCCTCTCAGCAGCTTTTGCACGATGCCACAGGAGAGCAAAGGCTAGTGGGCCATACAAGCTGGCCAGCACGCCAGGAGTCTTTGTGCTTCTGCCTGTTAATCACAAGGTGCTACTGAGGTGTGTGAGCTGGCCAGCGTGCCAAGAGCCTGTGCATCAGGCACACAAAGAGAAATGAGCTAGCAGCAGGCAGCAGCAGATTGCAGAGATGTGTCCCAGTGCTGACAGGGGCAAGGCCTGAACAACCCATGGCAATTAGTGCAGTCAAATTAGATGCAGCAGTGACCAGTTAGACCAGAGCTTGTTGTCTCACCTTCCTTCCGGCCTGGTAACCCCCGCCATGCCCCATCACGCAGGCACCCTCATTCTTATTGGGAGGGGAATGAGAATCACATAGTGTTATATTGAATTATGTTATGTATATTATAATAATTGTATTTATTGTATATATTATATATACTATACTATATTAGTTTCTTTATGTTACATGACATCATATTATGTGTTGCTCTTGAGACACTTTCCCAGTCCAGAAGTCTCCATGCTGCCACCATGTTTTGCTCTCTGCAAGTGTCCGTCCAGCCCATGAGATAGCTGAAGAGGTAAATGAGGCTCACACTCCCCTCTTTCTTCCCTCTCACGCAGTGCAATGGATCTCAATAAGCGTCTGAAATTGGAAGTGGGTATCATAGCTTCAGGAGAACTGGGAATGGGGTCAGACAAGAAGCTGTCTCTTGGTTACCTACTCTTTGCTCTAGCAGAGACCCTTACGCTGGAGGAGAGCAGTGTGGAAAGGTAGAGCTGGGTCCATAGCATCTCATACTTAAGGACAGATACCTGCTTATATCTGAGGCAGGGGGATCTCTGTCACGGTATGTTCACCCCAGTAAATCAGCACGGCGCTGATTTGTAAATGGTTGGCCTCATTTACCGCATTTCTCTCTGCAAACTGAGCTTGTGCTAAGCTGCTGGAGCCCAGCCTCACTTTCCTCCAGCCACTCACTTCCAAAAAATTATTGACATTGCCTCCAGCCCTTGGATGTTAGTGGTATTTTTGTTTTATGTCTTTCCTAACAAGTTGACACAACTTAACAATGTTGGTCTTGTCACCAGATTATTCTTCTAAATGAGACAGTTATTCACAGTGAGTCATTGAATATTTTACAACATGGTTACAGTAGCTGCTCCGACAGGTACCTGTGTATAGATGAGAGTGTATGTACTGTCACAGCACTGTCACATAGGAGATGTTTGCTCTACCTTTATTTATACAAACCACTCAGCCCCTCATCTCCCTTGCTCACAGGCTGCCCTTTAATTCTCACAGCACCATCTTTCCACCTTGTTACTCAGGTAGATGCACAGAGATGGCCCTACTGCTACAGTATCTCTTGCGTTTCTTCGGGTGTTTGGGGAAAATATGTGTTATTAATATCCTGCAACTGCAGATGTGACCTGTAGACAGTTTGTTTCCTGGCAGACCAGTGAGCTTTGGAAGAGGGATTCTTTCCTTGAGGTGGGGATGGCTCTGGAAACAAAGTTCTTTCAATTTTTCCTTTTACACAGTCCTGCTCGATTTATTTTTCTGCTTCTTCAAAAGGACTTTGTGGCCAAGAATAACCAGAATATCTGCCCATTTGCCACTCTGCGGGTCTCTGAAAATAAAGACTTCTAATACCTGCCCCCCCCACCTTGTAACCATCCCCAGGGAATGCGTGTGTGTGTGTGAGTGCCTGTGTGTGTGTGTGTGTGTGTGTGTGTGTGTGTGTAACTCTACAGTAACTCTCTGGTTGGCCCAGAGTTTAAGGAATTAGAGCCTAAGTGAAGCTCACCCCACATTTTTGATACTTGTTAGTAATCAGAAAGCCTTGTTTATCATCCGCACTACGTGGCAGGACTTCAGAACTGAAACACTTATTTTCTTTGCAAGATGTTTTCTCTTCTTTTTAATGTCTGTGATAATACCTGCTTCTCAGAAATTGCACCGCTTTAATTAATTCATATTTTAAAAGTACTTTGAGGTTCACAAGCACGTGTGTTACTTGAATATAAACTATGCTTGTAAGAATTTGTAATTTCTTTGCAGTGTTTGGGTTCCTTTTTTCTCCTTTTTTTTTGTCTTGAAAAATAATTGTCTCAGAACTGGTTAAATAGCAGGAGAGTCTGAGCAACAGCTAAAGGGCCTCTATTCTCTGTCATCTTGTACCTTGCACCTTGTCAGCAACACCTGTAAAGAGCTGGTGTAAAATGGCAGCACGCAGCTCTGCTAGTACTTTACACTCCTTTTGCACAGAGTGAACAGACTACACAAGGTGCAAGGCCCAAAGGCCTCTGTTTCTGCCCATTTGGGATATGCTCTTTGCATCAAATCTTGAGATTTCTTCCTTTTATTAAAGTAAACCCAAAGGGGTCCCCTAGAGGCATAGCCAATATTCACTCCTTGTGGGCACACAAATCCAGGATTAGCCTGTGGCTGTTCCCAGGGAAAGCATTTGCTAGAGAAGTCTGAGCTAGTGTTAGGCAGGTACTGTAATGTAGAAGACCTGCTTTGACTGTTTATTCATCTGAATTAGATGCCTCTGGAATGCATATTTGTGTATTCCCAGAGTTTAAAACTCCATCATGCTTGTGTCCTGAGATGTGCTGTTTATCTGAAACTGATTTTTCTTTCACTTTACTGTGAATCCTTCCACAAGTCAGGAGGATCTGACACTGAAAATATTCTCTGATGATTTCTCCCAGCTAAAACACAGAAGCACTGTGGATGTGAGACCTTCCAAATTGCCAGTTCCCTAAAACTGTAACATTTTGGGTTTTTTTTAAATGCCACAGTTTCACTTTCACTAGGCAAAGCAGAGGAGAAGACTGGTAGAGGAATAATTATTAAAACTATATCTGAAATTATTCCAAGTCTGTGAATCTGCTCCTTTGAAGCAAGACAGTGCTGAATCCCTAGCAGCTTCCATAGCTCACTTCTTTGCAGAGGTCCTCTAATGGTAAGTTGAAGGAAACCAAATGCCCACCACCAAAACTCCCCTGAATTCCAGTGTTTACACAAGATTTTGAATCCAAGTCCAGATTTCAAGAAGATAAAGGAGGTCTATCCATGTAAAACAATACCCTTAGATGGCTAAAAATATCAAAAAGCACTTGAATAAATTCTCATTAATAAACTAAAATTTATCATCTGGCTTTTCTGACACTCTAATGATGAAAGATGCAAGGTGTAGATATTACAGATACACAGATGTCTGTCGTAAGTAATAGAAATTATTAATATTATTATTAATGTGTCTTACACCTAGAGGGTCTAACTGAGATAAGAGTCCCACTCCTTGTGCATGCAGTCAGACACTGCAGCTCGCCACGTAAGTAGAGAATAAAGGCAAATAGACAGGACCAGGAGGAAAAAAAAAAGGCAAGGCACACAACAGGATCAATCTTGGGCTTTTTCAGAGAACCTTTTTCAGAGAAACCTGAATTATCCTTGATTTTCTAAGGAAGATTGAGAGCCTACCTCTTTTATCTTATTGAAAACCTCAGCCTGATGGACTTGTCTGAGGCCATACGGGAAGCCCACGGACAGGGGCAAAACACGTCCAAGCACAGCAGCACAATGCAAATCTCTAGAATGCTTTTGCACAGAAATAGTGTTTCTTCATACAAAAAACTGTGTTTGGGCTCATGTCTAGCTTAGATTAAAGAGCAGTGGATAAACATCTATCTTTGTTACTACCACAACCATGAATTTTAAGGGTTAGTCATCCCCGAGACCTGGAATGGCTCATTCACGTGAGACAGAAATATTTCATTCAGCCTTGCACTCCTGGAAGGCTGACACTCCTGGGCAATGAAGCTCCTTTTTTACCTTTCTTTGCTTTCTCGGTGAGTGATCTTGACTGCATTTTCACCAAAACAGAGATGCAATATCTCACAAAGTGGTGCACTGCATGTTTCTGCTGCCATTCATTGGCTGTGCCTCGCGTGTAGGGCAAAGGCTTAGCCTCTAAGATTTGTTGGCAGCCTCCTGCTCTTTGTTCTTCAGAATGTGAAAATAGTGTAAATAGCAGCATCTGCAATTGCTCCTGCTGCTCTGACTGCCAGCCAAGTCAGATCCCCCTCCCCTCAGAGAGCAGTCCACATGCTGCACACAGGGCTGGACCGGGGAGGAATTATATGCGGTGAGAGTGCAGCCTCAGGAGTGCTGTGAAGAATACGGGCCATCAGACAGGAAGGCAGATAGACTGCCTCCGAGTCCGGCTATTCCCAAATGAAATTTAAAAAAAATCTCTTCCCCACATCATGAGCTTTATATATTTTTTTAGGATTTTTGTGTCTAAATCCATCTTGCTACCAAAAATGTTTTAAAGAAAGGGAGAGAATAATTCACTCACTGTTTCTCTTGTGCAAGGAGAGCTCTATTCCAGGAGCAACCAGCCTTTCTGTCATGATCCTATACCTTCCTGTACAGATTCTTACACTGAACCCATCATGACACTTCAGAGATTTCAGCAGCTGGGCTCAGGTTCACTGTTTTTCTGTTTATATAGTGTTTTTAAGCAATTTTAAATGTGCATGTGGAAATGAAGTTTTAGAAATGCTGAAAAATGATTAGTGCTTTTTTCCGCCATATATATACACATGCCAACACTCATACTATATACTGTATATATCTGTCACAGCAGATTTTTTTCCTCTCCAGCTCAGGTTGAAAAGAGAGTTAAGTCCTTTTTCATGTGAAAGGCATTCAAAAATACCTGTTTGTCCATATGAAATCTGCAAAAGAAGTGGAACAGTGAGTAGGCAGAGAGAGACATGTTCATCTACGGTCTGCAACAAGGGAAGCTGGCAAAGAGACCTGGAGTGAAACGCGTGTCCCAGAGAGATGCTGCTGATGGAAGGGTTCTGCAAACTTCTTTCTAGCCAGCCCTATCAGACAGTGCCACCCCAAAAGCAAACCCTTATCATGCAAAAAATGGCATGGCAAGGTCAGTGATATAAATGAATTGTCAAAGTATCTCATAGGCAGGCAGCTGGCTAGACTTGTTGTCAGCTGATGGCAAGATTAAAGCCTTAAAGTTTATAAAAGGATTCAAGTTCTGCCTTGGCTACACAGCAGTTGTCCTGAGCCAATGGTCTATCATGAGGTTCTTATTTTTCAAGCAAAAAGTTCTTATTTTTAAGGAAGACATTAACTATATTTTTAAATTTTGTTTCAACCTCTCCTCCTTTCTCTCTTAATACAGTCTTTCAACTCTAAACCAGCAGCATAGCAGCCACAGTCCCATCTGTCTTTCAGAGACCTGAGCTTCATTGTGAGCCCACCTTAACACCAAGATTCACAGCTTTCAACTACATTACTCTCCTGTATTTATTTTTTTTTACTTGCATCATTCCAACACATGCCAACCTCTAGCACATAAAATGCCTGGCTCAGAGGAACAGACGTATACAGCTGCACTGTAATTGTATAAAAAAAAAGCACGCTAATAACTCTTCAGTGCATTCAAAAACTCTGCTCATTGCAGAAGTCTGGGCAGATTGGCACATGGTGCAGAGGCATAGATTACACAGTGCTTAATGGCTAAAACTGGAGTGCTAATATAGCCTAAATACACTCACTTTACATTCAAGAGAATGAGACTTTTTTCTTCTTCACAACAAGTGGATTTTAACCCAACAACACTAGAATATTTGAGGAAAGCCAAGTGTGCACTGTGTAAACACAGAGGACTGCAGTGGGAACCTAAACCTAAGAGCTGTGTTCTTTTAGCAAGAGGGAAGAACCACCCTATGGGAGAAATGACCAATCAAAACAGCTCAGATTTTTAATTCCAATCACTCATGCATGAGTATAGACCAGTCGTTCCTTGTAGAAATTATCTACTCAGTAGTTTTGAACAGTGAGTCCATTTTTAGAAAATTGTGAACTGCTCTTTGGGAAAAAAAAAGGAGGAAAATGCATTAAAAAGATAGTTTCTTTCAAATTATCCACCTAAGTGTCTTCCTATGTGCAGTTTGAAGATAGCTTTTCAATGTTAAATCTGCACAGACTATGCTATAAGATTTTCTCTGGTTTCTGCGAGTGAAAAACTGAAAATCGTATTGAAAAGTAGTGTTCTTATTTGTACAAAGATTATCACGTTTGCAGTAGAGATCTAACATTCACAAAGGAAGGCAGAATGGCACATGCTGTGAGCATACCACTCTGCTTAAAAGCTTTAATTCAGGAAAGTTGCTCTATTGAGGAAAAAGGAACGTAAGCACTTGCCTAACAAGGAGTGTTCAAACCGCTTTCCTAAATATGGATAGATTGGAGCATGCACTTAAGTGATTTCCCACACCAAAGGATTACACCTCCAACAATTATACGAATTAATTTTGAATCTAATTTAGGGAACCAGAACTGTGCCCACTCCTCCTCTGGATATGCTCTCCTCTTTCAGCCACACACGGACATTTGCCATGAGCTGTGCATTCAGTGGCCATTTGACCCCCTGAAGGACCAGGCTGGGACCGGTCCCTGCATGGGCTGATAACCTGGATGCAGCTGCTGTGCACCATAAATGCACTGGCGTGGCCAGTACAATCAGTAAGCCATAACCTACCCTGCAAACTGCAGGGGGATTAACCAGGGAAGGCTTTTGAAGAAATACGTAACAGCCCTTCTGGAGCTGTGACTGCAGCCCCAGTTTTTCCCATGTGCTGGCAGGTTGGAGATACAGAGGAACCTTCTTTAGGTTGTCCAAGGCTTACTAAGGGAAAGGAGACCTGCAGCCTTGTAGACAACTAAGGTGTCTATATCTACAGTGGAGAACCTTTTCTTTAGCTGGCCCGAAGCTGGGGAAGTGCAGATATACTGGTTGCATCCAAGGATGTTAACCACAACAGAGGATCAAATAAGATACATATATGTAATTAAAAAACAGAGTGCATAAGAAAGAGAAAAAAAGGAATATATATATGTATGCACACAGAAAGACTCAAAGCATTTTTTTGTCCCTATTGACAATAAACACATTGGCTGAGAATATATTTTCCTGTAGCTTTTGGATTTCTGTAACATTTTCAAACATTTAGGGCACAGTCTGGAACCCAAGCTGACAGACACCACCCTTGAGCGATACTGGTTTGCCACTGACCTCGTGCACCAGTCAAAAAGAATAGCCTGCTCCATCTTTTACCCTGGCACGTGACTTCAAAAAAATCAAACAAGCGTTTCTCATTACACTTATTAAATTTGAGTATGGCTTGTTATTAATTGACTGAGGTAAAACAAAACCCTCTCACTGTAAAACATAATTTTTTAAGCTAAAGTGCTGATGACTTAAAATGCCATGTTATAGCATATAATCTATGCTGAAATGAAAGATAGAAACACCTCCTTTTGGCCTAATTACACTGAATTCAGTGCATTTGTTATGACCAGAAAAGTGAGACTTGAAAGGAATGCTGGATATGGGTACTGTGTTTTATCAGTCACCAGATGCCAAGGCTTTCCCTACCCCTGTGGAAACAGGCCATCAGTGAGCTACAGCAATAGAGAAAGCCTTCCAGGGCCATGCCCAGGACTAATAAAAGAGCAAATCAAAGTCTTACCTCTTGTGTAGGAGCAGCACAGCAAGATATGCTTTACATATGTTCCCAAAGATGTCTGTAGCTGGGTGGGTTTCTTGCAGTATCTTTCTTTCTCAAGCAGTTTCTAGTTTTCAGTGTACTTTAATTTGGAGGGGGAAAGGCCTTCCTATTAGTAAATAATTCATCTATCATACTTGTATTTTAGATTTATGAAGTGACTTTGCTTCACCAAGGAGCATTGCAAATGACTGGCTAGTTCATCCCTTCTGATTTTTTGCCACAGAAAGCTGGTTCAAATAGTCCAGAAATCTGTCAGAGGAGGAGGGAGCTGACTGTGGCACTGTCATCCTCCCCTTTGCCTGTAGCTCGAAGCATGGCTGTGTGTATGAATTCTGCCTGACTGGAGGTCCACTGAGATTTGGAGCTGAGAAGGAGCTCAAGTAAAATGTGTGTTCTGGGCAGTCATGAACCCAGGAGGAGCAACATTATATGTGGCATAAATGTCTGATAAACCCACATGGGAATAGGCATGGAAGCAATGAGTTGGCTTAATCAATAGCAGCTGCTAGATTCACTTTTATGCTATTGTATCTCATGAGGGCATGAGATGTTTTGGCATGTAATGGGTCCTACAGGATCTGCGGCAAGCAGAGTTGTTTGGGGGAAACATTGTAAAGGGTCTCAGCGCTTCTCCAAATGCACCAAAAATTTTACTGGACTCTCCTAATGTTGGTATCCTCATAAATTTTTGTAGCTGAGGTGGAGGTGCCCAAGGTTAAATCACCAACAACTAATGATGAGCATTGCACAGCCTCACCTTTATGTACCTTCTTTGCAAGGCAGAGTTAAACCCCTAAATTATGCATTTAGGCTCCCCTTTAAAATCAGAAAAGTCTGCTGCCTGAGAGTGCCTTGTCACAAGCTGACATGCTGAGCCACGAACCAGTAGGAAATGGTTTATCTGGTTACTCTGTAAGGATTAATTATCATGAGGACTAGTTCCCAGGTCACCTTTTATCCTACCAAGTGCTTTAACCAAGGGTTAGAGAATCACTGACATTTTTTCCCCTGGCTTTATTTATTCAGTGTCCTTTTTCCCCTCTTTTGGTGGTGAATACCACCTCCCCAGTCTGGCCTCCTCTGCAGGAGGCGATATGAGCTGGAGTCAGCCCCGTGACGGAGTGTGAGTCCATGAACATGTGCTCCAGCCCCCAAGCTGGTGGACAGACTTTTGCTTGTAGGAGAGATGGCTGAGGGAGGGGGAGGAGAAACAGCTCCTATTTCCAGGAGGCTCTGAATGGAGACACATATATTAGGCATGCTCGGAACATGCACTGAAACAGTAAAACATTTCCACAGAAGCTATTTATCAGAGCAGGAAGACATGCCCTAACAAAAATTCACTTGCAGAAAGCTGGTAGGGTCTTGCTTTGCAAAAGTGTTCATGCCGCTCTCCTTCTTTATATTCTGCAAGGTACAGAAAGGTACAGCCAGAAAGGACATCAAGAGGTTTTTGGGGGTTTTTTACTGACTTGACATTGCCCCACACAGGAGAATATTTTCTTTTTCAGCTCCTCCTGTGTTAAAGACACAGGTATTTGCCTTTCCAATGCTGCTCTTGGCATTAAAATGGGATTACTCCAGTGGCTCCTGCTTGTGACAGAATGGAGCTTGACAATAAACAAAGAAATGGCATCCTAAGCAAAGGGGATTTCACTATGAGCGTGTCCCTATATTGACAACTGTCCAATCCCTCACCAATCCACCTCATTCACTTATATGGCAAAAAACATGGGGTTTCATTTTAATCCTAAAGGTATATAACCCACACTTTCTATGAAACTTCTGTTTGCAGTAAGGAAAAGGCAAAATTAAAACCTTTCCAGCAGAATATATCGATATGGATACTGTGGACCTATACACACACCCATTGCATAGCATAGGTTTTCCAGGCACCTATTTACTAGCCTACACTGGGACCCAGATCAATTGCTGTAGGTGCAGCAGAAACTTAGAGAAGAGCACTTCTTCCTCCGTGGAGCTTGGATCTGTGCTCACCCCCACTCCACAGGCTCTATGGAGCTCCAGGCTGGAGCTGGCCTTATGGAGGGCTGAGGGAAGTGCTAGGGAATGATGGACCCTGAGCATGATAACAAGTAAATCATCTGTGTGATGCATGACCTACCACTTCCGCTGAAAACAGCTTTCTTTTTCTTTTTCTTTTTTTCTTTTGCCCTTTCTCCCCAGAGCAACTGGTTCCTCCCCAGCAACAGATCTCCTTTCAGCATAGACCTCTTCAAATGTAGGCAGCATTGATACTGAGGCTCAAGAACACCTGGGCACATTCGTGATAGGACAGCGCTATTAGATCTGTCACAGTAATGTCTGGTGCATCCAGAACACTCATGTAGGAGCACCAAAATGACACTGTCCCCTTCTCCTTATTTTTTTTCCTTTTTTTTTTTTTTTTTTCTGTAGAGGAAGATCATCCAGAATCAACCCAGTAAAAAGAATTGTCATAAAATCTCACACCATTGACTTGTAAATGGAATTGAATCTGTGGAGTCTACATAATGATCCTATCAAAAAGGGAAAGAGCTATCACATTCATATAACAGATGAGATATGAAATGACTACTATGGCAGATGAACACCCCAGAGGTATTTTGCTTTATTCTACTCACTGCGTTTATATCTCCAGTTTCTCTAATTTTAGTTATTTTTTCCTCAGGTCTCAAGACAAGAACAGAAAGACTTTCTTTTCTTTCTTTCTTTCTTTTTTTCACTTTTTTTTTTAACAAATAACCTCATACAGAAGTCAATAATATAAATACTTATGTTTCCAAGGTCAGTGCTGGGGCTTTATTAAAACTGATTTTTCACAATGCATTTCTCTGCCGTTGCTTCTGCTGTTGCTGCTAGAAACCTTCCAGTCATTTCCCCTTCCCTATAACCGTCATTTGGGTTGCTGAGAAGTTAAAGTACTTGCAGCAGACAGGGGCCAAGTAGTGACAGGCTCACCTTCCTCACTAAAGAAATTGCCCTGCTGAGGAAAATCAGATGCAAAGCCCTCCTCCCTCCCCTTCTAACCCTCACACATTCCTTTACATCTCTTACCTCCATCCCTTTCCCCCTTCTCCCCCGGCCCCCTCTGTTCAGCATTTTGATTAGTGACTACTTAAAATAATCAGAACAGCCACTTAACTGGGAGTCTCACACTCGCACCTGAAGCTAAAACACAGTGTCATAAAAATGAAAAGTCATCAGAATCGCAAAGACTGCCGTTTGCATGCAGCTGCCAGAAGAATATATTCATACAGCAGTGATTGTGCAGCGCTGCTGTTAGTCAGCACGGGCTGGATTAGTACACAGACCCTTCTATCACTGCCCTCCAGGGATTCACACCCTGGGTTTAATTAGGGTTTGTGCCTGGTTCTGCTTCAGAGAGACGCTGAGTTAAGTGCAGCCCCAGTGTATTGTGCTGGACGACCTCTGTCTATATGGAACAGGCTCCTGCTGTGGCATACACAACACACATGCAAACCCCTCACACACATTCTCCTACCCCTTTTTTATACATTATTGTCAGTATTACAGTGCACAAGCTGGAGGGTACTGCTTAAACCATGTGTTTTGTACTTATTAAACACTGCTGGCCACAGGGAATGAAATGAGCCAGGGCTCATCCGTAGGAAGTGTTGTTGTGGCACTCTTTAATTGTATAGAGCAGTATCATCCAATGTGATGTAATGAAGATCTATGGAGAAAACCAGCCTTTCCCCTTGAAGACAATGCCAATGTTTTTTAATTTTTATTTAATTCACTGACAGCTTGGGAGATGAAAAACACAGTGTGATCTTCCAGCATATTCTACATACCACATAAGCCCTATACACCCATGTTTATCCTCTATGAGCAGATTATCAGTAAACAAGGCAAAGAGTAGACAGTAAACAAAGAGAACAAGACTTTGAGAGTTAAAACTGTTGCTAAATCAATCCTTCATGTCTCTTTCCCTTTACAAACAGGAAGGGAAATGTCCCATACTGTGCCCAGAGCATAGATAGCAACCTTTGAATTACAGAGTGGTACTGAAAGTGTAGTGCGTCTAACCTTCATCTTATTTAAAGTTTTTTATTCTCTGTCATTGTTTTGGTTTAAAAGGCCCTCAAGGAAGGTTGTGAAATGTGTATTAGCTACCTGAAAGAGCAGTTGTCTCCTATGTGAATAAATATTTAGAAACTATTCCAAAGTCCTCTGTTGTCAGTGGAAATTTTTCCATTGATTTCAGTGAGCTTGGATAAGACCTTTAGGCAGTTGTCTAAAAGGAACAGTTTTGCTAACTTTATATCTTCTACTGAGATTGAATAAAAATAGAGACAAATTAGGAAAGCTGTGCAAAATCAGAACAAGTAGAGTGACTTGTGTAACGATAACTTACTTCCCTGGTGCTGGCTTTGTCTCACCTCCCTCACTGTTTGCTTACAGTGGGTGAGAGGGATGTAGGCTTTGTGCTGGGCAGTGCTGCACAGCAGCAAACTGGGGAGAGAAAAATGACAAAATGCTGGCCACCAAGAACAGCACCGAGCATGGGGTTACTTTGAAGGGTAGCCTACATGGATTTTACTGATTTAGTCATGTAGAAAAATTTTCCACCTCTGTCCCCTTTTTCATATTGACCGCTCCTACCTGCATGATTTTGTTGAACCTCAAACCCTTCTCTTTTCAGTGATTTCTCTGTTACATGTGTCCCTGCGTGAGCCTTGTTCAAGAGACACAGAGACAAAAGCAGAAAAACGGTGGATTTGAGAGGGCATAATGGAGGGAAAAGTCTAGAAGGGAAAAAGGTATGAGATGATCAAGTACAACCAAGAAAAAAGCATGAAAATGTTTGCTTGCTTATAAGCAAGATCCAAGAATTCCCCAAATCACAAACAGGACGTTTGACTATGAAGCTAGGCCTAAATTCAAATCCAGTTAAAGACTGAGGGGAAAAATCTTAAAGATCTCCACTCCTGCAAAGGCTGAGAAGATCACTCTGAAGTCTGAGCAAGCAGTCTGAAAAGAAGAATAATGAAGCAGAAAGGAAGAATAGCATACCTTGTTTAAAGAAGGAATGAGGTTTAAAATCCTGTTTTGAATTTTAATGGCTCCCAGCCTCTCTCCCCATAAGATAGGAGAGAGAAGTAGAGCAGAAGGCTCCATTACTTTTTTCTCCAGCAACTTTGGTATCAGCTTATTACTGACTTTTTCAGCCTTCACCCACTACTTCACTTAGCTTCCACAGAGGACATCCTGGATCCCCTTCCTCGTACCACAGCCCCAAAGACCAGTGGCGCCCCAAGCCTGCACCAGCTGAGTTGCCACCTGCTGTGCAGCAGGTGGTGGCTGTGCCCCTTCCAACCCTCTGCCCTGGAGAAGCAAAGGCAAAACCACTGTGTCTGCCACCATGACAGGGCTCCAGAGAGGCGGAAGCTGTTGAGCCAGATTATACAAGCACCAGGGGACTTGTAAAGCTTTTATTGGCATTTAAATACATATTTAGGGACTGTTCTGCACATGTAGTATTTAATTTCCACACCTGGTTATTTGCTGTTATTCAAGTCTATGATTAAGCATCTTAATCATAACCCCATAATCTTAACCCCATTTTTATAAGACCTCCTGCACATGAATACCACTGAAAGACCAAGACTTTGCCACCTTGGTGTGTGAGAGGGAGCCCAGGCCCAGGCAGATGAGAACCCCTCCTCATAGGCATGTAGATCTCCTCATTCAGCCTGTACTGCAGCATGGGAGACCGAAACTTGTGTTCACATTTCTCCTGCCGACAGACGTTGGCAGAGGTTGCCATCTGACCCTGTTCTCAAGGACAATGGAAGATTCCTGCCTTTTTCTTAAAGGTGAGACTGGTCCTTGTTGAGTCTATCAAATAACCTCAATATTTGTTCATTTCACATTTTGATGAAAAACAAAAGCTTTTTCCTTCATGGGAAATCCATACTAAATTAATATGCATCTCAAGATATTTTTTCCAATGCAAAAGACTTAATTCTTCATTGACCTGCACCTTGCAACTAGTCTGCAGCTACAGGGATTGATATTTTTATTAGGCATAGAGGAGGTAACATCTTGGTCCAATAAAATGACTAACTAGGGTCCCTTCCACACCTATCTCTTTCATACAGGAACCTACATGGAAATACTAGGAGACTCCCGATTTGGGTTTTTACAAGTGAAATGACCCCCTAAAAGGGTGATACGATGTTCCAACAAAAAACAGTGGCTCCAGCTCTTCAAAAGGAGAATTTTAGCCTTTATACTCCAACCAGATCTTCCTACCAGGGACTGCAGGTTCCTCTCTTTGTCATGCTGACAGTGTCTCCAAGCACGGTGCTCCGAGTAGAATTGCCTCATCTTAACTCATTCAGATGTCCTTCCTGTGAGTCAGAAGCATGAACACACTGGCTGATGTCTTCAGTCCTCCTGCCTCTTCCCCAGCCACTCAGCAGGGATACACAGCCTCTGGCAGAGGACAATGCTGATTGTGCATACGGAGGTGGAGTGGGGAGACCAGAGTGGGAGAGCAAAGCGTGACATGCTTTGTCACCTTGCAACAGTCACTAGGTTCTTTCCCTTCTGCTTTTGCAAGGCCTTGCTCACCTCCCACAGTCTAGACCCAAACAGCATTTTATTTCCTCAACTGGATATAACCTGCAGGTAGCAGGTAAAAATTCAGGGAGCTGCTCACGCGCAGTCATTCACTCGCATTGGGTTTTCAGTGCCTTCTCATGGGAGCGCTTTCGAGAAGTCTTTCTCACACTCTCACATCTAAAAGTGCTTTGCTCGTCAGAGAGGTTCAGGCAGGGCAGGTCTTAGCAGTAATATTTTCGTGTGAAGGAAGAACTGCACCACAGCTAACAATAAGCACTTCTTCAAGAGCTAATTGAAGATAGAATGTATAACACCATCTGTAACCAGCCATCTGGTGATTCCCAATAACACTGCCTTCCACACCACAAGGAGGGGAGGAATTTATAGAATAGCAATCTAGTTTGAACAATCTGATTTGGATAAAACGTGAGCCCCTCTTTGCCACCTCCTCAGCCATTATCCGTATTCAAACTGTGAGAAACCACAGGTCTTGCGGGGCTTTAAAAAAATTGCTATAAGACTGTGAATAATAATGATGATGATAATCAGAAATGTATTTATTAGTTACCTTTGAACTTTCAGATTCCAGCTGGACAAGATGCAGGAAACCAGGACCTCAGGAGAGCCTTTTTTCACAGAAATGACAGACCAGTTTTGCATTCCCAGGGGACAGTGCTAGCAGAGATAAGTATCTGAAGTTAGGAATGATTATCTGAGTTGAACTTACAAACCTTCTGCAGTTCACCATCATTCCCTATGCCTTCTCTTACTAATACATGAAGGGACTGTAAATTAATGACCACCAACCTGTCAGTTGTGAATCAACAATATATTTTACTCACAGGAATGCAAAATCAAAACAAACTCCCCTCAAACACCAGTAGTTTCTGATGTACTCTTGGAACACAAAAACATCTGACATTGTTTTTGCCACATATCATTAGTGAAATTCGAACCTGTGCTGAATCCTCAAACGGCCTTTTCTTTAAACTGTGAGAGAATTTTAGCAACTGCATTTGGTACCCTTGCAAACACAGGCAGAGACTGGTAATATGGACAGATCTCCACTTTGTGCAACACAAATGGCACCAACTATAATAAATATGAGGAGTGATTCCCAAACCGAAGACTGGCAAATAGTTACCCAGCTGCTACAGAAATAGCAAGATAGATTTTTTTTTTTTTTTAAAGAAAAGAAATTAAATGAAATGGATATTAGCTGGAAACATCTGTGTTCACCACAGAGCAAAATGCATATTCAGCAGCCAGTTTATTGGCTCTTTAGAGGATGTGAATGGTGCATTGTAAATAATGACACGCCTGTAATAAATTCCCAGTAAAAAAGAGAGGGGGACTGAGCCTGTTCCTCCCACAATTCACATTTCTGGGTCCCTGCTGTGAGTGATGATTCACAGCAGTCACAAATTCCTGTTTTCAAAATGCTATTGTATACTCCAGGGCTTTCATTAAGTTTTACACTAGCAAGGGAAATTTAAAACTTGAGAGAGAGAGAGAGAGGCTCTGTGGTGACATTCATTTAACACTCACTGTACTGCACTGATAGATGTGATAGGAGGGTGCATGTCAGAAATCAGTCTGTGTTGCTTTCTCTAAATGTAAAGAGTGGTGCATGAAACCCTGACAGTGTGTAAGAAACAATTCAAAAAACCACCAAAATTGTGACTTGACAGCTTTTGTGTTTTGGAGGTGTATAAAACATTGCATAAATGTATTGGGCTTCAGCATTTAATTTGTGCTCCTACGGGACAGGCAGCTGTCTTAATTTCCTTCTTGATGCAAGTATATCAGGTCTGTGAGTGTTGTGTATAAAAGATGTACTGTTCCAGCCTCATAGCTCCAGGATTGAGCTAGCTGCAAAGAAAGATCTCGTTGCAGAGAATATACCTTTTCCTTTCAAAGCTGAGTATCAAGATGTGCAGATGAATCTTTGCACCCTGGCCAGGGAATTCCTAGAACATCATTCTGGTGCATGGAGTTCCAGCATACTCCCTCCACTGGGCCTTTCACCTCCAGGACTTGGTTTTATATTCAGTCTACATAATTTCAGCCAAATGGTTGTTCTACAGCTGCAAAGCGCACTAATGAGATGAGTTTTTTGGCAGACTCACAAAGTTCTCTGTGCCCAGAGTTACACATGTTGTACACGGTCTGCTGGCTACCTCTGTTTGCACTTAAGGAGGCACTGTAAGATTTTTTTTAGCAGAGAATATATTGCCCAGTAGCTAAAATGTTATACAAGCTTCTTCTGACACTAGTGAATTTGCCATACCCCATTCATTTAGAAAGGAGGCATCTTTATTCTCGGCTAAATTAAGGGCAGATTTTCCAAGAACAAGGGCCAAATTCTGCTCCTACTTTTTTTTTTTACCCAAGTGCAATTTCATCTTTTCATTGGGATTTCTCAAGCAAAAACAAAATGACTGTGTCTCTCATATGGCTGTGGTATATTTCTCTGCTTCTTTTTTGCTCTGAAATTTAAAACCTTCTGTCACAATTTTTAGCTATAATTACTGAGTTCAGAGTTTCACATTGAGAGCTGCACCCAACACAGGTATGAAGACATAGGAGCATGAAATAAAAGCTGTTCAGATTCTGCTTAATAAAAATCTGTAACACTTCATCAACATCACAGGCTTATTAATTTCAGGGTCATTTTAAGAGAGAATTTGTGAAATTTGCGCCATTTTCCACTTTGAAAAAGAGATCGGCGTAAATCTTGGAAACAGGCCTGTTACATTTAATTAAAACACAAACAGAACTGAATATGTTGTTGCTTTTCTCTCCCTCACCTTTTGCACTTTTCATTTTCTCAAAAAGTGGGTAACAGCTTAATATGCTTTTTGGTTGTGTTTGAGTTTTGCTTTAAAAAAATATGTGTAAGATGGTAAAACGTTTGAAATATTAAGTAGTCAACTAATGGCACTTCATTAATTTGCTTTGTTCAGGAGCTGGAGCAAGGAAAATGTACTGCTCTAAAAGCACCGGGCTGCGAGACTTCAGAGCAGAACCTACATGATCCTATCCCAGCTCCACATCTCCTTCCTTTCCGTGCAAATGTCCCTGAGGCTATCCAGCCCTGCATGACAACACTCCCTCCACACCTCACTCCACCCCGAGCCAACATTTTGGGAGCCAGCACCGCAGGATTTGCAGCTCCGTACCAGTTATTTAATTTTCCAGGGAGTACCACCTCATCTTTCTTGGAGGCTGCTGCCTGCCAGCCAGCTGCCATTTTGTGGAGCGGGGTTGATAGAGCTCATTGTGGAAGAATCAAGCCCTGCACGCTCTCAGAGAAGGTGCTATTTTTGGTTCTTCTCTTCCTTTTTTCTCACCTACACTGAGGAACTACAGCTATTCAAACTGACTGCCTCCGCCTGCTTGAGGTATGGAAAACAATTTTTTTCTGTCCGGGGTAGGAGGAACGGCACGGTGTCACAGAGCTGCTGCCAGCAGGAGAATGGTCCGTGGGTCACTGCCCAAGCTCTTCGGATGGGGTTCAGTCTGCAGGGCAGTGAGACAGCAGAGATTGTAGATGCTTTCTAATGCTACAGCGAAAGGAAGCAACAAGGACAGGGAGAAGCAGATAGGCTTCATTTCTGTAAAACAGTGGTTTTCTTGGGATCTTTTAGCTTATTTTGTTTGTGAGGGGGATAACTGGAATTTCCAAAACGAGTTGGTGTTAAATGCCAGGTTCACTGACAGAAGATCCATTAACCTAGGTAGGGTAGGTGTGCTGATAGCATTTGTTTTCCAAAATAATATTCAAACTGAGACATGTTTTTGAGAAAGAAAGCTTTTTCTTTGCAAGATCCCTGAGGCAGAATAATGGAAACTGCTTGTTGCCCTTTATATCATGGAAAAAATGGATAGGTACATTTTTAGTGGTACTCAGATACTTACACCATGCATCACCAGAATTGACTTTTCCTTAAATTTTATCATTTGTCAAAGATATTTTTTTTATCTCTAAGTTTTGATAGAGGTCCCACCTCTTCTGTATGACACCATAACAATTACGTATATCTGAAGCTCTCAAAGGTGTAGAGCCCTGATTTTAATCTGTGGTGGTTGATAGGAAAAGACTTTCACTTGGGAGTTTCACGGGTCTGAGAAAGCCAAAGCCTTTTGAATGCCATGGTATACTCCAAAACATATTTCCTTGATGTCTGTGATAATAGGAGATGATGCAGGTCCAACTGGGAAAGACCATCACTGCAAGTTAAGATGTGAAAACTGGATTTGACAGACCAAGTATTGTTTGCTAATTTAGCAGATAATTTCCTTGCATAGGCAATGCAATGCAAATACACGTGTGCATTAAGAACCTGAAAAAAATGAATTGATGTTCCTTTTTTCAGAACCTAAGCACTGTTCATATGCCCATTTTAAGCTAAATAATTTTAAATCATCCATTTTTAAAAAGCTGCTCAATGTAATAAAGATGTTTTCCAATATTACTTTTAAAATATTGTTGGATTATATTTCATATAAGTAATGCACATATTTTCTCCCAATTCTAGGAATCTTTTTTTCCCTGTCTCAAGGTGACTTTGAGCCTCGTCACTTTATTGCAGACTTCAGAGGTTTTCATCACCCTGTTTGCAAGTACCATTTCAGTGGTTAATCACATCAGGGACAGCTGTCTCTGGGGTGCTCTTTTTGATACTGGGATGGAAAAAGCCTTTAAAGACCATTCCTTTGGTGCTCCAAGCACAAAATCAACCACTGACATATGCCCTGCAGACAGGGGAAGCCAGTAAAATGATATCACAGCTATTAAATGGGTTCAACTATTTTTGTCTTTTTTTTTTCCTATTCCAATAAATTTTTTGGAACCTACCCCACCGTCATTGATTCTACCCCTAGAGAAGGAAGCAGAAAATCAGTCACTGTGAGAGTCTGAAGCATTTCACAGCAAACTGCTTTCACCTCCCAGGAGAAACTGAAATATGTTCCCAAATAGAGGACTTGGAAACTTTTCTCTAAATTGCAAGAATGTGAATTATTCCTGTTGGAGACAGAGCATGAGAGAGAAGTGAGAAGAGTAGCTGCAGTTTCTCATCACAGCCTTATTCTTCCCTGCACCACTTATCAACATGTAAACTTTGTTTTCTCAAGAGTAATGATTTTACAACCACTAGGGACAATAGGAAATGTCAGATAAGAGACTCATTACACATCAAGTCAGCCCAGTCTGACAAGACTGGAACAAAATTCAGGAAGAATGAGTAGAAATTTCTATGGTTATGTTTTGTTTAAAAGTGGCCACTAAAGAATAATATAATGTGTTGGATTTTTATTTAAACTCTATGCTCATGGCACTTTTTTTTTTCTCTTTGTATCACAACAGAAGGCTGACTGAAAAGCAAACTCTGCATTCAGTGCTGCCATCTCATTTTCAACTTTGCAGGTGAAATGCAGATGCAAAGGAAAGTTCAGATCTAAACTTTGTGTCTCCTGCTTATCTCTCACTGCATTCCACCACACATTGCAGAAGGAGGTAGCTGGCAACATGTATGTACAGCTTTCAGCTATTGTATAATGGATTTTGACACAGGCCACAGTGGTGATGACCTGTGCAAAGTGGACACCTGTTATGAAATCTCATATGATTTTGCAAAGAGCTCATGATAAATGTTGTCAGTTGAACAGTGAAGCTCTACAGGCCATGAATTTGTAATGGGTTTCTTGGTTGTGACTATTTGTGCTGGAATATATAGATTGTGAAATGAAATCCAGATGATAGCCAAATTCCTGTTTCTGTTCTGCAGTGTCACAAGTCACATAAAGAGAATGAAAAAGGTCCTTGAACTTTGAACTTTAAAGTACTTTACATCAAAGGTACCGACTGAGGGCACTTTTTGGAGGTCACCAGTTTATGTAAATCACAACTTGCTTGTGACTGTTAACACTGGCTGGGTTTTCTTAGTGGTAATTGCCCTGTATATACTAACCAGTATGTGCAGTAAGGTCCTCATCATCAAAATACGCTTTCTTCCTACTCTGAGATGAAAAGGAGCAACATGTAGTTTGCACGGAGAAAACCTAGGTGAACAAAATGGAATAAGAACCCTCTTTTTTCTCTTTGCTTCTGTGCTTTTGCCTTCCTGAATGTCTCAGATTCAGCAGACCCACTTTGAACGTTCAGCTGGTTGATCACCAGAGAATTTATTTTGTATGTAAGTCAGCTCTACTTTCATGACAATTTCAACTGTGCTAGTGTCAAATGAACATGGAAACCACAGGATCTTAAATGACTGCTGGCAAGTCCTAGCAGATTCACCACTTCCCTATTTCACATCTGATAAAACGAGAAAATCTTATAAAAAAGAGGAGAAGCGTAGGGCCCTTCTCAACATATGAGCTAAGAAAGTGGGCGAAAAATGGTGCAATGATTCCACAAATTTAAGGACCACAAATGCAAAACTACAAGTAGATCAATATAACAGTAAGAGAACTAAAGTAAACACAGGGAATGTTTACCACCTCAAGTACTGATTAATTGTGGTCCAGATAACCTGTTAATCAGCCTTCTACAGTCAGTTTCACTAGGACTGACACCCACTTTATTTCGGTGATACCCAGTGTAAATGCTGTGTGTATAAACCAAATTAAATACCCCAAGCCCCATGTTGTGTGCAGAGGCACACACGCCACAGCGATTTCTGTCTCTTATAGGGACATGGGTTGTGTGGAGAGTATTTTCAGAGCTTTGTCTAGTCCACACAATGCAACTCAACCAGTACTTCTTGTCCTGAGTCCAGGATGCAAAGACTGACAAGGAACTCTCTGGAGAAAAATAAAAGAATGTTTACATTTTATTATGTATAGTTACATTTTCCTTATCATATTGTCACAAGCTTAGTTCCAGGGACACTACGGAATGGCTTAGCCAGGAGGAATGGCTTAGCCAGGAGGAGCACCCTGTTGAGGGCTGTTACATACACTGGGCAGCCTGAACATGATCAGGGGTAAGTCCTTTTGGGTGATACAATCTTTTTATACGCAGCCCTTTTGCATTCATTTAATCCAACAGGGAAAACAATGCTCTCTGTGCCATAGTCAGGCCTAGAGACAGAAGAAGAGCTCAGTGAGACAACAGATACATACAGAAACTGGGCAAATTGTTTACTGTGACCAAAAAGAGTTCAGAGGGTCAGCTTCCACTCTAGATTTCTAGAGCTTAAAGTTTACTTCTTTCAAAGCATAAAGTCAATAATAATAACAAATACAGTAGCTCAAGACATAACAGTACCTTAGCTAATAATAAATCATACAGCACCTGTCCATTCTCAACCAAATTGGCTCCAGCCTTTGGTACTTCTTTAATTATTTTCTGATGTAAGTTTGGGCTCTTGACTGGATGAAAAAGGTTAGAAAGTTTCTTTCAGTTCTAAAGCATCTCCTATTCCAACGAGGTAACTTATCGTCAAGTCAAAGATTATTTGCTTTCAGTTACGAATAAAATAATAAATCATTCACTGTTTTCTGGACATGTAACTGCAAATTCCTTTGTTAAAGCTATTTGCTTGCCAGTTGCACTGTTATAGATTAATTACGCAATAGCAGTTTCAAAGGTGATGCCTGGTTGAGGATTCACACTCTCACACTGCTGAGGAAAGTCAAACACACGTGGTTACTTTCAGTCTGGCTTTAGCATATGAGCCACTCTACAAAGGGATCATAAAACAAAGTACAAAGTGACAACCATGGATACCACTGATGTTCCTTGTGAAAAAGAGACAAGATTAAGGAATGTCTACTGTGGAGAACCAGATGGAGAAGTCCTTATAGATGCTTGGTCTCCTCATTCAGACACATCTGCTCGGGTGGATTTATTACTCTCCAGCAATGACAGGCTGAACCACAGCTCGCTGGCATCAACAGGGGTCTTTCTACTAACTTCAGAGCATTAGGATTGGATATAAGTCTTCCTACTAACATTAGTACATGGTAGAGAATATATTTGAAGAGCTGAGCCTAGCTGATTTCATAGGATTTAACTTACAAAAAGTATTAACTACTTTTTGATATATTACTTGGTGGGGTGTTTCTACGACCTTTATTAATTTAAAATCTGAAACTTATAAGCATGAAAATGCAGTACAATAAAAGATAACATAAAAGATTCATAAGATTGGTAAGATATTTCAAACAAAAGGAGAAATATGGTTCATGGGCATTATAAACACATAAATTACGATCCAAATTACTTTGTTTTGACCATGCAGGAGTGCAAGAACTTTTAGGAAGAGAGTTTAGAAGGTTGTATACGAAAGCCTGGTCAGAGTTAGGTCTCCTTAGAGTTTAGCCTGGTAAAATTAATTGATAGGAGGGGGAAAGTTGTATAAGCATTATTAAAGCAGAAGTTTACTATTGCTATAAAATTTCTCAGTGGGTAAGGTCATCATATCAGCTCAAATTCCAAAAATCACAGTGTTTTCCTGATGGTACTAATTGCATATTTGTTTAATATTGTTATGATGTAGGTTGTAGAGGATTGGACTAGGTGATGTCCAAAGGTCCCTTTCAACCCTAACTATTCTGTGATCCTGTGAACTCCAGTGACAGCACTCACACTCTTGGAAATGATGTAAAAATAGTTATCACTGTCCTTTTGGAAACTGGAAAACTATCAAAGCAAGAGCTCTTCAATTTTAGGTTCAGCCCACAATAGTAAAACCAGTCAGAATATAAAAAAATTAGGCAGCTATGATGTTCTGCATTTCTAGATTATTTTATATTGTGTGTTAAAGATGAGTATTATTTACTTACTCCTGTACAGGAAAGGAGAATGAACTGTGTCTTCTGTGTCATTAATCTTTAGAAATACTGTACATGAGCTGTTGAAATATTTAAAAACATATCTTTTCTAAGTGACATTATTTTGGTGACTGGGATGGAGTTGCAGAGATTTCACTGAAAGCATTATGACAGTGTCTCTGAAAGATGCTGAAGTGCATCTCTGAATGTATTTATGAACACTTGGGACCGGGATGACACTGCTGAATACTAGCCTTGTCTTAGTTTCTCCTCATATCACCCATCCAGTCATTAGGAGCAGGCAAGTTCAAGCTATCTGCTTTTTCCTAGGACTAATCTGTACAAGCTCCTTGAAGGAGAACTGTCTGAACTTTCATTTTCAAGAGTGCTCCAGTCATTTGGACAACACTCACTCCAGCACGCTCCTGCACACAGCAGTGGCCACAGCTCTAAAGAGAAACCTGTCCACTCTCTAGTGCATGTAACCATTTCCGAGCTTGCTGAACTTGCCTCCACACCACACAGTTTATGCATTAAGTTATATTATATACAAGAGACGCTTTTCTACTGCTATTGACAGTTTGGCAGTACAGCATACTAAAATAACTTTGCAGAGGTTTATGCTAAACCTTGACAATCTCTGTTGTCTCTGCTAAGGAACAAGAATAAAGTCTCCATAGCTATCATTCTCCGGCAGCTTTTTCTAACCCTTTCAAGCAACTAGACCTTCTCTGATGAAAGGGGCACAGCATGCATTCCCCACTTAGCCATGTACACACACTCGTACACACACTTCACTACACGTTAGTCTGATGGTTGTTGGCCCATACAGGTATCAGAAAGCACCTGATGCTTTCAGCATACGGACAGCAAACTTCCCACCTTCCACATCACCCTCAGAGAATCTCAAGAACAGTGAATCACTATTTGTCATCAGAGACCTTGTGAGTGCATTTTGTAAAGAAAGGCTCTAGAAGCAGGTAGTCTTCACTTCCATATTCAGATCCAAATAACTAGCTGAGGAAGAAACAGCTATCAGCAGCTATGAAATGAGGAGAAAAGAGACCAAGAAAGATCAGCACATTTTTGCCCAAGTTCCAAGAAGTGGGACATATAAGCCCTATGTGAGGCTGGACAAGGTAAAGGGGTTTTGCTACACACTGTCTGAAAGCTGGTTTCCAGGTCTGATGTCCACAGGAATATAGAATGATTAGAAAGCATTTGTGCTATGGCTGAAGTCCTAGCTGCTTTTTTGCACTCAGCAGTGCAGAATGGCAGGACTCTGACTGTTGGTAACATCCCAGTATTTCCAACAGGAACAGAGGCTTTGAGTAGGCTGGAGAAGACCCTCTATGAATGCAAGACAGAGTAAATCATATATTTTGTTTCCGGAAACATACATCATGTGGATAATAATCGACTTTGGCCAAAGTTCACACCTAAACTTGACTATTGTACACGTGTTTGTTTGTCCTAACACATTAAAAATATAATACACATATGAAAAAAAAAAAACCCACAAAAATAGGCACTTCTTGCCATTGGGTCTTAGCTCCAGTATTCATCTAGTGCATATCTTATACTGCAAAATTCAGTGTTCCTTATTTTGGTAAGAAGATCTTAATATGTCTTGCTGTCTTCACTGGTCTCAGCTCTCACCTTGTAAGTATACGTGCTACACCCACCTTTACGTTCCCATGTGTATCCACAGAGTGCAGCCAGGCTGCAGTAAAGCACATTTGCAAGTGAGGATAGAGTTACATTCCAGGGGCACTCTCTGTGACAAAGAAAAAACGCAACAGACTATGTGGGACAACTTTCTAGGACATTGTATTCCTCCTGATAGTTTTACAGAAAGTCACAAGCCCAAGATTTCCCTCAAATTTCCAGGCATTTGAACAGTCCTGCAAAGTTCAATGAGTCTCAGTGCAAGCAAGGAAGAGCTCTACACCCTACATTTTTCCTTAGTAACTCGGGTCTTGCCCTTTAATTATTATGAGTAGAGTTATTTACTAGAAAGCAAACATACCCAGGCTTTGCATAAAAAATGCAAAGGTATGGCTGCTGCTCCCTACATTTTCCAGTCTGAGGCCAAATCCTGCCCACTTCACATATAGTCATGGCTGTACCTACGCAGAAGCTCTCTGCGTCAAATGGGCTCCCATGACACACTAGGATGGCACACACATACTGGGGTTGATAAGGTAGCGGCCAAATCCTTGATGTGACAAGGTGAGGAAGAGCAAAGATGGTAATGTGGGAGCATGTCTTTGAAAGCATTTTCCTATTGCAGAAGAGCCCAGTACAAAGGCTTATTCTTTCTCCTCCTACAGTTCCCAGTCAGGTACCTGAGTCCTTCTTAGCACCCCAGCTTTCTGTGTGTCGTGTACAACTGCCTTGCTGTAACACCGTGGCAGGCTGTCTCTCATCAGCCCCTGCTGTGATACTCCTAACGTTTTCACTCCAGGGAGTGCTTCCCTGCTTGATGCTGCTAGCAGATTAAAGCTGTTCTAATTTTCCATCCTAAGCCAAATAGATGCATAAGCAAGCTGTTGGATTGTTTCGCTACGAGTGCCGTACACCATCAGCCTGCTTCCCGCTCCCCCCACCTCAGCACTCATAATGGTGGACATTTGCAAGTAAAATGTGGGGTGGAGGGCAGAGGTGAGGTTAAGACACACCATAGACAAGGAAGAGTTCCAGGAATATTTTTCTGCCAAACCCTATTTTTCAAGCTACTCTCCTGACTTCTATCTCTGTGTTAGTGTCAGGAGATGACTTGAAAATTAGGGAGTCTTTTTCTAGGATCAGAAAAGTCATCAAGATTCATTGGATCAGAGGAGTCTTTAAGATCCAATGTTTTTCAGAAATAGGCTGAATGAGCTCAGTAAAGATTAGATGCCAGTCCAAAAATACAGTGCAATACAATTTATTTTTATATGCCATCCTTCACACAAAGTACCACAAAACACTTTGGAGAGATGGAGAGATAATGCTTTACAGAGTTAGGTACAGCAACTCCCAGACAGGCAGAAAAGGAAAATGACATATGGAAATAGAGCAGAGTAAAAGGGAAAGCTGAAATTTAAAAGCAGTAAAGATGCAAGTGAGTATCCTCATGGATGAGTCCCCGTGAAAGGACTGCAGAAGAATTCAGTGACAGGGCAGGAGAATGATAAGTGGAAATTAGTGTCGAAAAGTAGGCTAGAAAACATGGAACAAAACTAGGAATGCTTTCACTCTGCAACATCTGGTAAGAGAAAGCAATATAGAGAGATACCTGGCTGTCATTATAGCAGCTAAACAATTTTTTTAATAATCCAGTATTACCAATAAACCTACTCGTTTTGGCTGCTCATTATGAATTAGGCCCAGAAAGAGTTTCACACACCTAAAGATAGCCTCTTGCCTCTGAAATCAGTCCATCTGTGGTATGAGGATTTTATGATGCCTGAGCACTTCAGGGGCATTACAGTCATTTCAGGGAAGCTGCTAACCAAATTGCATGGAAATGGCTTTGTCTGGGACAGCAGGCAGAAATACTTGCAGGCACACAAACATGCATGTACACACATGCACAAACTTTACATAAGAATCCCTTTAAAAATACATTACCAGGTTAAATTTTAAACTGTGCTTGATGACTCTGAAGTAAATTGAAGGGCTTGAGGGTGTTTATTTGTTGCAGGGGAGAGAGAAGCAGGAGCTGTGTGTATGGAACTGTTCCCTTTCCCAGAGGATCTTTGTAGCCGGCTGGAAGATGAAAAGACTCAGGCTGCAGATGAGTCAGAAATGGGGAAAGGAAAATTTTCAAAAATAGGATAAAAAATATGCTTAATCTATTTTGCGTTGCTGTGATTTTGTCACTGCTGGCCTTGGCGGGCTTTTCTGGCTGTAAGAGACTTGATGATTGTTTGTGAGAGCTCAGGGATGGCATTGCAGCACGCACGCAGCACAACCTGCATCGCCTGGATAGCACAGGCAGTGGGCAAGGGGTTATCGCATCCCTTGCATCATTCAAGCCTTGCTGCAGTCATATGTCATTATGTATCCTTAGTCCAAAGACGTGAAGCCACAGAAGTCGCCAATGCTGCTGCTGCTATAGAACAACATCCCAGCAGCCAGTCCCTGGTGAAAGGTAGGTGAGATGGTTCTGTTACAAACCTCCGCTTTTTTCAGGGCTTTTTTTGTTTTCATACTTCAGCTAGCAATGAGCTGCAGCATACATGAAAATTTTCACATTATCAGCGTGAAAATTTGGGCCCTGACTGTGCCCTTATGCACCTGAATAAAGCCACTGATTCCAGTTCCCCTGTCTCCAGCCAGATTAGGCCACTTTGGCTCACGTCTTTTAACACTTTAGGCTTATCCCTGGCATTGTTCTGAGAGAAATGTCTACCCCACTGTTTTCTCTTGGTGATTTTTCTCTTCTTCACAAACCTGCTGTCTGATGAGATACCTGTCTTAGTCTTATTACTGTACATCCCAGTTCTCCCAATTTACCAAAGAAACTTCAACTACTACCACAGCACCACAGTTCCTCTCTCTCTCTTTTTTTTTAATCATAACTTGTAGCCAAGATAGTTAAGTTGAAAACATGTGAAAAGGAGAGATGATTTTTTGCTGCAAGAGGATGCTGTTTTTAGGCTCTAGCCAAGTTAAGACTACATGAGATACTACACACAGTATATCCAGGGTATATGAGATGTTCACCAGTTCATGTGATAGTCACTAACAGATATACGCTGTTACGGCAAGGTCACGTATTAAAAAGGCAACTTTGGGCTGATGAGTAAGAATCTGTCTGGGAACTGTTCACGTGCCTTCTAACAAAGTTGTGATTTGTTTTATTAGCTTTATATTCGTTTGTCACAGTCTCCTGAGGGATCAGATGTTGTCCTGCTTTCAAAGATGAGGGAATGTGCTCCTCCTACAGACAGCTCTCTTGGGAAACTCATGCCAAGAGAGAACTGTGGCCATGCTTCTTCCCTGTCTCCTTACCCAGGACTTGCAAAAGTAGTGGCAGAAGACTTCACTGGTCTTAGTGATACAAACTGATCTTGTGTGATGTGCTCTAGGATGACCCTGCTTGTGCGGGGTGTTTAGACCACTTGGCAGTGTGGTACCTTCCAACCTCCCCCATTCTGTGATCCTCTGTCCTGAACTTAGCTTCAGCAAGCTGGCTGCCAGGCAAGGAAAGAATTTTTGGACTTGACATATCACTCCAGTGCATCACACTCTCTTGTTCCTGTGTGGCACACTGCTTCCAGGAAGAGCCTTTAGACAGAAAACTTTCTAAGTGCTACTGCATCTCTCATATGCAATGTTTAGAACCTCACAATATCTGTTTGACCATGGCAGAATCCTGCATGGTTCTCCAATACCTAGCATGAATCATGGCTACTGACCCTCATCCCAAGTCACATCCAGGCCTGAGGTTACAGCACACAGAGCAAGAACAAGACGGCAGAATTTGTCAAAGCATTACATGAATGTTCACTCAAACAGGATGAAAATCCAAATTTCACTGCCAGGGAAGATCACACTGTGAAGTACAGAGAACCAGGTAACTACTGGCCTCTCACAAGCCCTCTGTGTGGCCCACCAGATGTTCAACACAAGCTCCCAAAGCACGGCGTAAGGAAACAGCAGTGTTTGCCTGAGAGATGAAAAGCAGAGGTGCACATACCTTCAGACAATGAGGGAAAACCCTTTTCACATCTCCTCTCCTGCACAAGTAGGCTAAGGGCTCAGGATGTTGACTTCCCCTTCCAGTAAAGAGGGCTTCAAACTCTAGAAAGGGTCAGCTATGAGTTTCAAGACTGAGTACTCTAATCAGCAGAAATGTCCCTTTTTAGTTCTGTTGAAGCTTAGAAAGATCCTGACTTATTGACTGCCTTTGTTGTCCTATTTCAAGGGGTTTATGAACTCCCTGCTGGCAATTTCCCACATCAGGGGGACTCTGCTAAGGCCAGGGTGCATACTAGAATAGGGTTACAACATACTGACCCTTCCATGTCATCTAAGACTTGAGTCATGTTGAGACAATGTTAGAATCTGACCATACAAAAATAACCGAAATACAAACAGAAAGTTGCTATGATAAGGATATAAAAAAAGATTATAGGAAGAAATACTGAGATGTGGGGTGGCAGAGGGGTAGAGGAAGACAAAGAGCTTTGGGGTGCTGTGAAGCCAGTATGGATATGCTACATTAATTCAGAGGAGTTTTCTGCAGGAAGATGACAACTGGACTAAAGAGTAGTCACAGACATTGCACCAGCAATGGCTTTGGCTCTGTGAATCCCATAGGATTGGACCCTTTGACAATTCTCTTCTTACTCTGTGGGCCTCCAGATTGGTGTGCTAAGCGAAATAAGGTGCAGCATTCTTTTAAAGATAAAAGGACTTGTTCAAATTTTACATAATCATAGAATTATTCTTTACAGTGGATTTACATAGACATTGTCAGTGGGGAATTCTCTCAGCAGCTTCAATTACTGTATTTTCGTGTGCATTGTCTGATAGGAGATGTGCTGGATCTCAAATACCTGCTTACCTGATTAATGTGGATTATTCATCCCATTGTAATTACCTGTGAATTTTAGGGTAGCAAACATGTGAGAAGAATTTGTATAAAAGCCGCAGGATTGTTGAAAGGCACATATTTCCCAAGAATCCCTGTATGCAGGCTGACACATTTCATTCCTTATGGTGATACTCTCTGTGTTACAGCATTTGACTTGATGTAAATGTGATAGTGCTAAGTAATACTGACATGCAGCAGTGAAATGCACTGAAGAACCACTAGAAAACACCTGGCTATTGAATGGTTTCAAAAAGTGAAAGCTTTTCATCATCAATTTAGCTTTCAACAAAACTGCCCTCAGATGTCTGTTGTCTTGTTATTTTTTTCTCCTAATTAAAAACATACCATTTTAGCTGGTCATGCTCGTGAAGCCTGAATTCCCCAGTAGCACAAATGTGTGGTAACAAACACAGCCTTAGCGTGAGACACCATTTTGACAACTAGGTCAGGCTGGCAACCAATTCTACGCAGCCTCTAAATAGGTTTTGTGGTAGTTGAGCTGATTGGGTGGGAATTTGTCTTAATGGGGTATATGCTCCTAAATGACTCAGGACTCCTGTCTGCAGGCACGGGCAGGCAGATCTGAACTCCTCTGCTCACACAAGAGGCCAGACGCCAATGCTTTTGTTGTTTTGGAATTCATGCAGGTATCTCCCTGTGGTTCTGTGCATGATGAGCACTTTCTTGAACTGCCCAGCCTTCATTTTTATGGGCTAGGCTAGTAAGGTTGCCAGTGGAAACAGCCTTATGTTAGCATTATCTTCTTGCACACTACCTGACGTGTCTACAGACACAAGGCTTTCTGAAAAACATTTTTTGCCTTTTGTTTTTAATAGCCAAAATACTTCCACAGTTAGGATTGGTACAAAAATAGGGAAGATGACACAAACATGTGGGTGGAGGTCACAAAGACAGACTCTGATATTGGCTAAATTTGGCTGAGGGGATTGGAAATATTCTCCTGAATGATATTTACTGACCTTGTAAATTTTCACCAATGTCATTCCACAGCTTCAGGTCAAAACTGACTGAAGTGAGAGGAAAGAGGAGCCTGAATCATCTGAGCTACATTTAAAGTTAAACAGGGTTGCTGATAAGAGCTTTATGATCTTGAGCTCATTATAGCCTGTGCAAGCAGAACTATATTGATACATCAAATTGAACATTAACACGAAAAACCCTGTGAGCAGCCTTTTCGTTGCTCTGGGAACATGTACAGCTCAGGCCAAGCACAGAAAGCAAACACAAAGAGCTTAAGGAGGTATCTGCTCGCATGATGTCCCCATTCCCTTAGAAGTTCTCTGGCCACCTTTTTTTTTTCCCCACCACATAATAGACATGGTGTCCATCATCTCCCTCTGAAAGCCTTTTTTATCATCAGTGACCATAATCCAGGGTCACCGCTTCCTGACAGTGATGTATTGTATCTCTGCAGTTAACAACAAAATCTCATATAACCCTTGAAGGACTCAAAGGATTTCCTTTCCTCCTTTGGGCATTGATTCCATTTACTGTTAAAGAGATGGTGAGGATAGGCTTAGATCTGTACTGATAGGACCCACATCCCTAGACCTGTTTACCATGTCATCATCAGGTCAGCGTTTTACCTATTTATTCAGTGGCAAACAGGATGTTTGTGCTGTTTCCACAGGAAATCTCAGCCTTTTACATATGTATGTGTGAACTGAGTCTGGAGGCTACAGAGTTAGAAAGCTGTAATAGTTCCCAGAGTTCCCGTGTACTGATCCAGGAATCGGTCTCAACTTTGAGCCAATAGACTCTATTTCTGTTGTCCCTCAAGGGGACAAGCCAACGTCTGCCTCTTTGAGAAATCCAGCTCAACTCGTTCTTGAAACACAGTGCCAGACATGCTGACATGCATTGAGTGAAGTGTTATAATTGAATGGTTTGGACAATTTGAGACTTGAGATGTGATGAATACTTCAGCAGAAATCCTCCTGATACTTTCCCTTCATCTACAAAGAGAGTGGGTGGTTTGATATCTGCATCACTAGTTACCCACCAAACCTTACTGGGAATAATTAACACCTGATCCAAAGACATAGCAGTTATTTCTTTCAAAAAAAAATTGCATGCAGAAATGAAGAGATGCCATTTTATTATTAACCTGCTGTGCTGTACAGAAAAAATGTCATCAGATTAAGGACTAGACCCCGCTCTCATTTATGCACATGAAACTTCACTAAATCCAACAGGAATCATGTACACATGTATGGGCAGGATTTTGCCCATAATCACTGATAGCACCTTTCCTCACAGTTCACGTGCAATGTGATATAAATCTGTCTAAAGCTTTCTGAGGTATACAAAAGTGGTAACATGTTGAATTTGGAGGATGGTAAACAAAAATACAGGTGTTTTGAAAAACATGTTAAAGGAGAGCTTTTTCAGTACGACTCCACTTTGCCTAATTCACTTGTTAATAAGGCCATCCTGAAAGTTTCGTCTGTCAATTTGTGTTTAACTGTACTATTGATAGATCTGAAAAGCTTGCCTACAGCAAAATTTGCACAGTACTTCTCATTATAAAACTCCAGCTTTACTGCTTAGAATTTTGCCCTGGTTTTTACTGTGCTGGAATGAGCTGTATCGACTGCCTTTCTAGGGGAGAATTTTGTTGGGGGGCAGTTGTCTCCCTAATATGTCACCTAATTTTTTTCACCAGTTTCTAAGAACCTGATAAAGGAAAAAATAGAGTTTACTAAATTAGAAATAAATTTACAACTGCTTTATGGAGAGCTAGATGTTTGACCATGGACAAGGGATTTGCAATTTGACAGAGAAGCTGCCTTTAGACAGAGACGGGGCTTTTGAAACTGGTCACTGGGAAAATCTGCCTTAATTCTGCTGAGTTGTGAGCCCTGAAAAATGTTAGGTTCATCAATACAAAGAATTTCTGAAACTGTTCAAAGAGGGCTTTCCAGATGCTGATTTGAAACTTTGGATACTAAAACAGCAACAAATTTCCACAGATAGAAGTTGCCCCTACCAAGCCACCGTCCAAACATTGTTACATATCCCTTGCCAGGATCCATGACATCCGTATGAAGCTGGACAGGGAGTGCATTTCCTTGGCCTTCACTCCACTACATTACCTTGACTGCAGCACCATGTGCTGATCCCCACTTCTGCCTTTTTCACCAAAAAAAAAATCACAGATACTGTTTCTAAAGGGGGAAGCCGGGCCGGGGTGGGCTTTCAGAAACTGTCTTGTGTTTCTAACCATGCTTGTGAGTTTGCATCACTTATACTTAAGTAGCCTCACAGCTGCTGTGAATACAACTTTCACTGCGAGGTAGCCCTCAGAGGTTTTAGTTATCCCTAGAGGTTGTGTAGGATTATTGTTGCTGTTGTTCTTATTACTATTGTAGTTGTCATTATTATCATTGTTGTTGTCATTAAAGAATTATTATTATTCTGTGTGAGAAGAAAATTCTTAAAAAGCAGTACTTTACCTATCCATACGCAACGTGGCAAGTTTAATTTGCACTGCCCAATTACTTAAGTCCTGATGTCTATTCCTCCTTTCCTCAGGGGAGAAGAGGAGGATTGATTTACAGCTGCAATGCAAGCAGCAGTGAATTCAGAGCTGGGGATACTCCCATGTCCTTCACCCAGAAGCCCCTGCCAGTCAGAGCACTCCCCTGCTGGGAGAGACATGGGGATTTGCCTCTTTCCTCAGCTGCCAAAAGGATATCCCACAGGTGTCAGGATGGAAAAAATCACAGATGCTTTCAAACACACAAGCCCTTCTTCAGGTCTTGAAGAAAGAGCTTGCGTGCCAAAATATTGTTTATTTTTAAAATGAGACTCACTGGTCTATTTATTTGTATGAAGCGGGACAGTGTCAAGGGGACAGTGTGGGAGCGCACATACCCAAGTGGAGGTTGGAGCTGGGGGATTGCTCTCAGGCAGAGGAGGGAATTTATCTTGGATCTGCTGGTTCTTAGATTTTTCGTATAGCTTTCAACTTTCAAGACCTTTCGAAAAAAAGAAATCACCCAAATTCCTTTTCCAGCTTCGACTAGATTAGGCCTTTCACATCTGAAATAAAGCCTGTAGCTGTGGGTCAAGTCAGTGAATGAATACAATAAATTTTTTTCCTGGTTTTAATTTTAAGAGAAAACTTTCACATCCTGTTCAGTCCAAAGTGGAAGTTTAATTTGTAACTTTTTGGCTTTATTTCTGAACGAACCCCAAAATTTCTCACTGTAGTCTTGTTTCAGACAATGTCCCACATCAGTACTGCTTGGTGGCAACTAACAAAGAGTTGAGATGGTAATTTAGGCAACAGCCACTCTACCCAGCATACTTCTATTAATTGCAGCAAGATGGGAGTATTGGTTTTCCTCTAGCTGGTAAAAATTATATCTGAAAAGAACACATAGCACTGCAGGTCAAATCTCCGTCTTGTCCTGCAAGCTGCAATATGTCACGTCTGTGGAGTTGCACCCACCTACAGAAGGTCTGAATTTGGTCTTGCTTTTTTCTGATGATGTTTCCCTTTAGTAGCTCACTTTATGGTCGTTTAACAGGAACCTAGCACACGTGCAGGAGAGGTGTCACAACATCAGTTACCTGAGATTATTGTAAATGATGTGCCAGCACCTGAAGGAGATGTTAGGATGTATGTCAGATCATAATAATAGATACAGTGTTGTACCAGGCAGCACAAAGCCAGATGTATTTATAATTCCTGCAGCTGCAGCCCTGCTATTAGTTAAGTCTAAGAATGGAGCCACTGATAGATTTGTCAGAGATGAGTTGTCTTTCTAATAGAAAGAAAGTGATGAAAGAAAATAGATGGTGACTCCAGTTATTGGCAATAGAGACTCTTTAACTGTACATCTTCAATTCAGAGATGGACATATGCATGTGCCTGTCATTTATTCCTCCCCAAACCACTCAGTGCCATCTGTGATAGAACCTGATGTGGTCTCACCCCAGTTTCCTGTAAGAGGGGACAGATACCTCTGTCAGAAGTGGTGCAATTATTGATAGTCTCCCCAAAAATAGAGATGTGCAGGCAGTGAGACTGTCTTGTGACTTAGGGTTGTAGATCTGGGGTAAAACATGCTGGCCAGGATCGGAAGGGTCCTTCTCACTGCTGAAACTTTCTGGAGACGGATAAAAGATTTAGGCTCTTCACACTGAGCTTAGAGTTGGTCAGAAACCCATGACCTAAATTCAGCAGTGAACTAAGGTCCTAGAAACCTTGTAGCCATCTGAGCAGCACTCGCGCCTGAAACCATTGTACTGCTGCCAGCCCTAAACGTGGAGCTTTCTGTATCATATTTCATTACTTTTTCCTTGTAATTGAGTAACTTCAGTAACTGAATTCATTTTCCACCTTTAAAACAAACAGAATGGTACACATCCATGAGTTTGGGAGGTAACCACTGAGGATCAGCTGCCAAGCCAGGCTCCTAGGATGAGAGCTGATTACTCAGACCTCATCATGAATATTCAGAGATGGAAATCAGAATGCAGACAGTGGATTGAGGTGATCAAGTAACACTGGCATCAGAAAAGCAAGCTGGGGAGGGAGAAAAACTAAACATATCTTCTTCTTCTTCTTCTTCTTCTGATGATGGTGATGATGATGATGATGATGATGATGATGATGATGATGATGATGATGATGATGACGAAGAGAAATGGCACCAAAGTGTGCTATGTCACTTAGAGGCTCACAAACGAAGTAGACCAGAGATGAATGCAAGACCCCTGTTGTGCTAAGTTGGGGTGTTTGAACACAGAAGTTATCTTGTAATAGAAAGTCTTCTGGGAGTCTTCAAGGAAAGGAACACATAAAAACTGCATATGACCTCCACGCCTTTACAGACATTTCAAAATGGATGTGCTTTTGACTACAACACAATTTTGATGCACTTACCTTGACCTATTAATAACAAAAATTGCTATAATTAAGAATCAAAAAACCTACAGCAAACCATGCTGGAAATAATATTTAGAGGGAATAAAATTTGTGCTTTTAGATTGAAATCCTAGTGTAATACTAGAACCTGTTGATAATATCATAGGAGCACATGTGAAAGAAATCAATGTGTGTTTTTTGTTAAAAGGTCTTAGAAAAGTGAAAAATACCCCAGCTGCATAAGTCTAGAAAAAAAACTGGGCATTTTTAAGCCTGCCTTTTTGTGATTCTTAATGTCTATGTGCATAATTCCAAATCAACCATATTCACATTATTAACTTTTATAAGTTTATTAGTCTCAGTGCTAATGAAACCATTCATCCTTTGCAAATGCACATGGCTCCCTAATGAAACTTCAATAGATGGATCAGCAGTTAAGCGAGTACATTCAAATGTTTATGCCAAATTCTGTTTGCTGCAATGAACAGGGACACCAAATCTCTTCCAAGCAGATTCTATACAAACCAACCAGCAGATGCAATGATGCCACCTACGTAATAAAGATTCTCTTTACCAATAAAGAAAACTATATATTATATAGGATACTGATATTTAAGAGATATATTTTTTTCTTTTGGTTTGGTCTGATGTCAGTCAGAGTAATTCCACTTGAAACAACAAAAATAAAAAATAGTTAAAGATACGGTAAAATGAGAGGATAAATCAAACGAAAAATCATAAATATAGCAGAAAAATACTTTTGAACAGGAACTCAATAATAATTAAGTGTGGACATTTATGTGCCTATTAGCTAGGTTTTGAAATCTAAAGCTTATGCTGCTTTTTAAGACTGTTTTCACACTTCCATCCTTTTCTTTGTTGACCTGCCTGCATTTTCCCAGTTCAGTTTTCTTGGTGGGTCTATGCTTGGATGTTATAACGGGAAGTAACTGATATTCCATACTACAGAATTTCTTTTCCTTGAAGACTTGGTGATTTTTCTCAACTCTCAATTCAGAAAGTTATACCAAAAGGGCACTTCTGAATTTGGGAGTTTCAGCATTACTGTTGTTAAGTCCCCAAAGCAAACATTTGTGTCTTGACATTGCAATATTTTTGAGTTTTTTCCTTAGCATTAATTTTTTTTAAATGTATATAATTTGGGACTTCAGGATTCATTTTCAGGAATTCAGAGAAAATCAGTTTTATTATTAAGCCAAGCAAGACAGAAAAATGCATTTGCTTCTGAACTCTACATATTATCTTCTTTTTTTCATTATTTTCTACACTGAGGTATAAATACTGTGCCTGTAGCCAAATATGTATCTGCACAAAACAAACAGAAAGCATTCTTAAACCAATGAAGTATTTACTTTATTTTTAAGACATTTTAATCCTATTAATGGTAAATTATATTACCTATTGTGAAAGTAGACATGAAAGAAATATCTGAAGCATGCAGTTAATTATGATACCAAGTGAAACATAATATTTATGCTTTCCTTGTGTAGCTGGAACAATTTTTCTTTCACTAACTGTGAGTCATCCACTGATTGAAGTCTTGAAACTGATGATGAGAGAGTTGGCTGGCATATCTGCCATAGAGGTTTCCTTCTACAGATAATTAATACAAAAAAAAAAAATCTGGGGTTTATTCTTTTATATTTCCAGTTCTCTGTTTTTTAAACAAAATCTCCTCCTCCTGCTTCTTCGACATATCTCTCTGTTTAGAGGTTATATGCTTCAGAATAATAAAAGACATCAAAGTCTCTGATAAAGCTAGGGAATGAAGATTTCACTGAACAAGGACCTGAACCACAGTTTCATATCAAGGTTGCATTTCTGTGTCAGAACATCAGAAATATTTGAATCACAATTTGTAAGTGGTCCATTTTAATGACTGAGCTCAGGATATAGTTTTTTTAATTACCTCAGTTTGGAATCTCCCCTTTTCTCCAGGAGGATGAAACTGTTCAGATAGCCAATTCCTGTTACAATACCGTTCTATTTTAAGAGGCTGTTTTCCTCCCATTACCTTGCTTAGCTTTTGCACTGATTCATATTAGGTGTTTGCAGTGGCTGTTTAATTAGCAAACTAATGCAGTTGTGTTTGATTCTCTGTACTCCAAGCAAGCACTAAAGTTGTGTATGGCAGACTTTTCTGTACCACACCCTCTTTATCTGGCAGTTTTCTACTTTATTTATTTTTCCTTTCCTTTCTTTTTTTTATCAGATTTTTCTATTTTATTTTCTTATTAATTCATTTGGCTTCTATTTTTTCACTCTTTCTTCTTCCAAAAGGATGCTCCCATTTTACCACTTGCTACTGAAAAGATCTGCTTTGAAAATTTGTTCATATACACACATCTAAAAAGTTACAAGAAATAAGCCAGAAAGGTGTTCCGTGAGGAGTGCAGCTGTTCTCCTCCCCCAGGAAAACTAATTCATCAGCTCTTTGAAACAGACTGTCTTAATTGTTTAGAAACTACGAGCTATGGATTTTCTTTGTTAACGTAAGTGCCCTGCATAGAAAAATCATCTAGTGTTACAAGTAGGAGGCAACCCCTTGGCACTCATGATTTCAGTTAAGTTTTTCATTCCAGCCTTAATAATTTTATGGGTTTCAGGTGTTTGAGATCCTATTTTCAGGTCTTAGAGAAAACAGTCTCTTCCCTTTGTAGCAAGATTTTATAAAACTCCTTTACACTGTGACAGATCCACTTATATACCAGAGTTTTGTCTGTTGAATCATTTTGAAAAATCAGTTTCTATGGTCCTCACTTCAGTTCAGGGGAGCTTCCCTTTCTGTATTGATGGTACCCACCCCAACCCTGCTGACAAGTAGTAATCTAGTGATCTATTTCAACCACATGAAGCCCCTGGAGGGATGGAGATGGGTACAGTCTTTCCACTGTCTTTGGACTGACTGGGCTGCAGCACCAAATGCAACCCATATCAGAGGCTGGCCCCAGCACTTCTTCATTCCTTGGCATATCAGTAGCCAGACAGCTATTATCTGACTACATCTGATATGTGGTTACATACCTAATCACCCAACCCCCATGGAGAAAAGAGCCAGTTGCTAAAATGATATAAATTTCAAGATACTATAAGAAAATCTGAATGTCTAATATCTCCAACAAGTTCCAATTTTCCTAATGCATGACTCCACTCACCTTACCTAAATATTCACAGGTAATTTTCCTCCATCATTCTCAACTCTGTAAGCTTTTAGGGACAGTTGTCGTAAATCAGCATTTCATTGTTTCTGGCTATAATCTCCTTACAATAAAAAAGATGTTACCAGTTAAAAAGTAAGAAACGCAGTATGGTCCGAAGGGCCCTATTGTAGAGAATACTATCAAACTTCAATATAAGGCCCATGCAAATCCACTGCTGTTATCTATTTCATAGATGGCAAAAAGCTAGCAGTAGTAAATGTACAGCCGCATAAAAAGGCAGTGATAATACAGGAAATAAAAGCCTCTCTAATCCCTAGTAGCAATTTGCACTAAACAATAGGAATAAACTCCCCGTTAAAATTTTGTTCTAGAAATTCACAATTGCCTCCTCTTCTCTTTCTGCTAGAGTGACTTCTGGTAGCACAGTTCATTTTGCTAGCAGACATGACAAGCAAGTGTCAGCAGGTGCATACACGTAACTAAATGAATATGACACACGTGAAGGACACCAGTATCCCGCAAAACCCATTCAACTTTTACAGATTTCATGATTTCCTTTGAATAAAATCTGTTAAATCAGCTTTTATCTACACAGCATGCTCGAGAAGTCATTTTTTTATACATCTCAAATTTTCATTTAATAGATCTCTTTGCAAAGCATCAAGGAATTCAGTCAATATTCAGCTGTAGTGAATAGCATGACTTGAGTGATTAAACTGACATCTCACGACCTTGCAAACACTGGCAGAGGAATGACATTCCAGTCAAAGGTCTTCTCTGAAAATGGACATTATGCAAATAGGAGCCAAAATAGTCTCCTTACTTTATTGTCTCATAGCAGCCTTCCACATAATTGTGGTTATCATATTCTGATAAGTTTGTGCTCCATTTCTGCTGTAGTGAGTTGCACTCTGTGGCCAGGCAGCTTGCATCCCAGGCAGTCCAAGATTCACCTGCAGAAGGGTACTTTTGCCAAAGCCTGTGGAAGAGGATGACATGAAAGCAAAGCCAGAAGCAGAGACAGACTGGCCCACACAGCCTGACCTGTCTCCTCCTGAACATGTATTGAAACGGATTGATTTAATGCCTTGCATCTGCCAAACTGTCATTCAAGCCAGAGGGGATTTGGGTGAAGACAGGGGAAGCATTGAAAAAATGAGTTTGCGCATTAGTTTACTGAGCAAGCTTTTAACTCCTAGGTACAGCAAAATTGGCTTGTTGGAAAAACTATGCCTGCAATAGAACAGCTTCACTAAATGGGGAACAAGAAGGGAAGGGAGGAAGTGCTATTTGAGGAGTTAGAAGATTTCTTCCCTTGATTTGTGCCTGAAAGAAAAAAATATCCCAGCTGTCTGCTGCATTGTGTGAACATATACATGCATTTAAATTACTTATATCATTACTTACAGATGTAATTGTGAAATATGTTCTTTTGCATTCAAAATTAGGGGCAGAACAGATGGTGAAAATTCAGTTTAAGGCAATATGTCCATTAAAATAACCCATACTGTTTATGTATTATAACAATAGCAGTCTTCAGCATAGCTGAGATTTCTAGCAGTGCTAGATTATGATAGAAATACAAATAGGCTGTAGGACAAAATTCAGTATGACTGAAAATTCACCCTGAAAAAATTTTGTTGATTTCTTTTTGGTGATTGTCAACAGCTGAACTTGGATCTGCTTCCTCCTGCCTTTGCAGTATCGACCTCTTTAAAAAAGTGGTAGCAAAAAGTGAATGATAAACTTTCTGGAGTTCATGGCCTATGAAAGCTTTCCCCATATTCAATTCACAGGGACTCTCAAAATTTTCCAAATTCCTCTGCTGGGGTAATTTATATCTAAAAGAGTGCACATATTATAAACATAGTTTTTTATATAAATATATAGAGATATGTATCCAGATATATATATTCTTGCTATAGAAAGGAGCCACACCAGGAGTAAACAAATCTCAGCTTTTGCCACTGGAGTGTAAGTTTCACACTCTCCTGAACATGAAGAAAAGCTTGCAAATGTGACCCAGGTGCTCTCCAAAGGCTCAAAAAGCAGCAAGCTGTTAAGCCTACCACAATGTTTTCAAAAAAATGTTACATAGCTTGAAGCTCTGCTCGCTTTTTGCTAATAACACTGAGTATTGCCACCACTTTTTGGAATTGAACAATAATTTTTCTAGAGCCAGTCCAATGACTATTAAAAAAAAAAAAAAAAGGTAGGTTATATTTTGGACTGAATCACCTACAAGTAAAGCACCCACAAAATATTCCATGTCCTTCATTTGCTTGGCATCCAGCACAATAAAAATAGAATAACATTATAAAAGCCATGAATCTTATGTCTTGCCATAAAATCTGGCACACTCTACATCACTTTGGATAAGTAATTTCCATTCTACTTTGTTCACTTGAACATGGTAAAGTAGTTAACAAGAACATTTATCCTTTTCCCTTATTCCATCAGTCCTGACATTTCAAACTATAATTCCCCCTGCATTGAATATACATGTTTTCTGTTCATTCATGCAAAAAAAATTATGCTTAACTTTTAAAGAAATTATGAGGGTTTGTGAGAAGTTTGAAGAAAGACAAGATTTGTCTTTGGCATTTATACAGCACCGAGCACAACAAGAATCACACCTCAAACACATTGTATTAAGCAAAGATTAGAATGGTATGTCTTCACGTCTCATACACGTAAAGGAGAATTTACTCCAAGCAAGACAGATGTAGGAAATCTTAAGCAATAAGCTGAATATCATACCTACTGGAATTTGATAAAATGCATTTATCTGTGGAGCACTGCGCCTTTAAATCCTACTCATAAATACGCAACTCTTTTCAGTGTTTCTCCCACAGGCTGCTAGAACAGCTGAGAGTTAGATGATTATAAGAGAAGACTGAAAATACTTTATTTTTTTTATTCCTTTACACATTCAAGACATTTTAAAGAGTCTAAGGTCATCATCAGTAGTGTTAATCTGCAAGCAAAAATATGCATTAACCACGAAAGTAACAAAGTTTTAAACCAGTAGTCCAAATGTGCACATGAGATTATGAGAGAAATTACCAAATTCAAAAGTGGAGCTTAATGAATTCTGTGCGAGGACAGAAGTGCTTCCAGGATGCATGAGGTACTTGTATCACACTTACATTTAAATACACAACATATATCTTCCACTGCTGCATTGTTAGGAGCTGAGAACTAGCTTTTTCTAGGTATTGATTCAAAGCTTGACTTCCTCACTTTATGTTTACTCAGTTTTGCATTCCTCTAAAAGTACCCTAGAGAGGTTCAAATCTTAATGTTATCTGGCTATAGTACAAACAGTCAATGTACCATCATCTCCTCTCTCTTTCTCTTCCTTTCTTCCAGTAGCACATAGCAGGTTTTGTGCATTTAGGCCCTCTGTACAAAATCTCAAGTTGTTATGGAGGTAGGGGAAGGATAATTTATAACTTCTGGATTTACTGTCCATGATAGCACGAGATTTAACCACTTTCATGGTCTTTTCAGCCCTCTGTTCAACTGCTTTATTTCCAAGGTCTCACAGACTTTGTAGTGAAGTTGATCTAGAGGGTTGATGGAAGACTACTTTAGCCCAGGTCTCAAGTTTCCCTCTCCTTCAAAAGCACTAAAAGACTCCTGCTTTATGATCTATGCTTTTTAGGTTGTGTCTACATTTTCTTAACCTTCTAGATCCAGATGACATCCAGAGGAAAGTATTTGACTTGTCTGAATCCTTTAGTTCTCCTAATTACTTTTTAAGAAACAGCATTATTAATCATCTACCTAAAACAGCCAGTAACCCTTCCAAAATAGATTTAATTACTAAGAGGTCCAAACAGAGCAGAGCACTCTCCACCTTTTAAGTTGGACAAGTGAAATCAAATGTTTTATAGCAGCTGCAGAATCCTCCATTGATCTAAGAACAGCTGTTAATAAAGCTAGGATCAGCAGCAGAGTCATTAATTCAAAGAAGAGTTAACATGGTGTAAATGGGAAATGTCACTAGCAGCAATGAAATGGTCACCATTTGTCTTAAAAATACCAGGTTTTTAGATACAAAGGTGTCCAACACCCTCTTTCTAATTGTTAAAAATGTGATGTTTTTTATGTTAAAATACATCATTAAAAATGGAAAAAGAAAAACCATTGGAGAACTTGTGCAAGCTGTGGATACCCTTGCTTATTAGGTATGACTCCTGATAATCAGAAGAGTGTGTGCATCCATATGCTGCTGTTATACTGTGGTTAACTTTCAGCAACACTCTTTGTTAAATGGGAATAGCAACCTTTAATTAGGATTTGGGGTTTGGTTCTGAAATTGCCATACACCTGCTTATTCAAAACAGATGTTTTATCTGCAGTGCAGTTTTACTCATAATATGTTATGACGGCAATAGCAGGTTGCTAACAAAATACAAAGGAAAGGCAATATCTACTCACTGTGTTCTCTTCTATGAGGTTAATAAAGTTGACTGATTAGGAATATCAGTTTGCTTTTACCAACACCTGACTATGTTATCATGCCACATTATAATCTATGTGAGTGTATCATTCAATGCTCTGATACTGAGAACCTAATTCAGATTTAGTCAGAAAACAATTATAAAATGACTTGGCCTTTATGTTGCACTTCATTTTTGTAGTGTTTCATGCGTCATCAGCTTTCCACGTATTACACATCTCCATCCCCATTTTACAGATCAAAGAAGCTGAAGCATCGTCCGGCACTGAAGCAATGCACGGGCCCGGCCAGCCTCGGGCCAGCAGCACCACAAACACAGCAGATACAGTGAGGTTTCCAAAGCCCCACCCTCAGTTGTACACTCAGTAAATCCTAAAGCTAGAGGAAGCAAGACAGAAAAGCCATGAAATGTCAAAGGGGAGTGTTCTGGGCTAAAACCTGTTGTGTGGGAGGGAATGTTTCCAGAATCACTTGTTCTGCTTTTGTAACTGTCTTAAAAGGTAGAAAATGCTTCTGATCCTCAAAGAATGAATCAGTGCACTTTGGATTTCATCCAGAATTTGCTTATAATGTGCAATCAATATTCTAGGTAAGATGAGGGTCCCAGCTAATCACTGAGTGCTCAGAAGCCTGGAGCTGTCCTGATGTCATGAGTCAATTTTGCCTCTCATGCACTGATAGGGTTGTCCTGCCACCACGGCCAAGCCACCTGAGCAATTTTTGTCCCTTCCCTGTGGAAAAAGGAGGGCTGTCAGCAGAAGGTAGGAGAACAGTGCTGAGGTCTAACCAGCCCAAGTGGCAAAGGTGATGCAATACCAAGGACAGAAGCTTCACAAAGCGGAGAATGTGCCTCTCTTTGCTTCAGCTTTGCAGTATTTAAGCGGGCCATTGTCATCCCTTCTGGGACAAGAGGGCTAATGTAATGTGTCAATTTATTTTATAAAGATACCATGTAGGCTTCTAATGTGATATAGATGTTAAGTAATACAACAAAAAAGAATTACTATTGCTAAGAAACAAATTTTCTGCCATAGTAACACTTTCTATGTAACACTAAAAAATCGTATTTCGGTTGAGAGATGTGTATCCAACCTGAAAACCTTGAGCTTGGTTTCATCCAGTTTGCAAAATTTGTTTCAATCTGACCTTTTTCTGTATTATATTTGTTGCCATCCAGAGCAATAGTTTGGTGGTCTCTCTCTGGTCTCTTGCCTTTGATGGAGTAGCTGTACCGTCTCCAAGAATCTTGTAATGAGTAAATTAGCTTTGTTACCACGAACCTTTCCTCAGCCTAAAAAGCAACCATAGTCAAATGAGTACAATGCTCTGGTTTACTTGCCTTATTTTTGTTTGCTTTTTATCACTTTTGTTTTTTACAAAATGTTTTTTTGTAATGTCAGACTGTGAGAAGATACAGGTTGTAAAATTATTATATATTGATTTCTTCTCTGGATAGTAGTTTCTTTGTCGAGGAAGGTTTTTGTGATCTGACATTCAGCAAAGCCATCTTCTAGGCTCCATTTCATTGACGGGCCACAAACACATGTGGATCCACTCTGACTTTTGGACTTAGAGATGTAGAAAGCAAAGCACCTGTTTAAGTAATTTGCTGAATCAGGGCTACAGTGAAATGAAACATCAAAAAATTATGTAAATAAAGGTTTATAGCTTAGCAGAATAAACATGCTCAATGTATAACTGAGCAAAGAATTTATTGAGTGAATCTCATCTCTGTGTCTGCTTTTGGAATAGCTGTGACCACATCCTGCTTTTTTTTATATTTATTTGTTATTTGAATGTAGTCAGAAACTACCTTTAACAGATTTCTTTTTATTTTCCAGTTTGATTATTTAGCATTTGAGATTTATTGCTTGATGGGATACCTATTGAAAGGACTGGAAAGATTCCCATTGGCTTCAAAGGACAATGAATTGTGCCTGGAGCTCTGGTACAGCAAAGAATTTAGACACGTGTTTAAACATTGATGCTTTCAATGGGACTTGAGCACATGTTTAAGATAAAGCATGTGCTATGGGCTTTGTTGCATAGGGAAGCACTTCAGCACATTCTTAAATGCTTTGCAGAACTGGCACTACAACAACCTCTGCTGCTAGCTACATTTTTTACTTTTATGGAGAAAAAATAAAAGCAGTAGAAAGAAGTTACTGTTACTTTGCGATAAAAATACATCCAGCCTTGAAAGGGTGGATTTGCCTCCTGTTTGTTCATAACAAAGTTTACATACACTATGATCTATTTTTGAAGAGCGGAATTTAACACTATCTTAACAGGAGATGAATATTTTTCTATCCCTTTTCAGTAGTTTTAGTTTGGCACTTGTTTAAGGTGTTATTAATGTGCACATTCAAGAGAGTCTTAGATCCCTCAGCAGTTCTCCATCACGAAATGCCTTTTTTAGCATGTAGCAACTTCTGCCTACTGCTCACCATCCACTTTTCGTGTTCTCCCTGTTATCACTTCAAATACTTTCCAGAGAGTGAAGAACGAACAAGAACACTCAAATAAATGTCGTCTTCTCTAACCGTGTGCATTTTCATTAAGATTTTCTTAGCTTCCCACTCCCACACACCTTTCCGCATGAAAGTGAGAGGAATGTGCCTCTGCCAACTTTTTATCTTTCATTAGAACTAAATATCAGCTAAAACAGACAATCAGGAAATGCAAGATGCTGAGTCTCAAAAAATTTACTTCTTTTTTTTCCTTTGGAGAACTGAGCCTTTACCAGATGAGATGAACACCATCGTACTTCAGCAAACACATGGGCAGCCAGGAGCTACATAAAGTGTCAGTGAGTCCAAGGCTCACAAAGCTCATGTTTTTTCACAAATGAAGCATGCAAAGAGAAAGCTTCCCCAGAAAATGGGAGTGGTCATGTTCCCCTGCATACAAAATCTCTGACAGAAACCCTGTGGAGTTCCAGTAGAGTAAACCTATATCACTCATAGATGAGTTTGTCTTTGAGCTTCAGTGAAGTGAACAGTAAATATATTTAACCAGTTCCAAACTGTCTTGGGCACTTTTAATAGTTTTGACTATGGTTATGATGCAAATAGTGTAAGAATTATATTAAACAACCTTAAAGTGCTGTCCTGGTTTGAGACAAATTGGAGGAAAAATGTCCTCTGATAGAAGGCCGGTTTTGGCTGCCCCTCCCCCACCAGGTTCAGGGAAAAAAATTCCTCGGAGGAAAAAGTAAAAAAAGAACCCCGCACTATTTATTTAACAAGCAGAGTGCACGCAGGCACGGGAGAAGAATAATGCTAAATAATAAAACCTCTCGCTGTGGAGAGAACCTGGTAAATTTCAGAGTCCTTTCTGTGGATGTGGTCTTTCTCCTCTCCAGAGCTGGAGTTTGGCATCAGTCCCTCGGGGCCAACAGTGTAGGGTCTTCTAATGATGTTCTAGTGTTGATGAACAGTCCAGAAGAGAAAAAGAAGAAACCAAAGTTCCAGAGAACAGAAAGTTTGCCTCAGCTGGCAGGCTGCCTCTCTCCTGAGAAAAGGAGCTGAGAGCAGGCTAAAAGCAGGAAGGGTGCTTCCTCCCTCTTGCCGCCGCAGCAGAATGCAGGGGAGTGAGTGTCCTTGGGCACAAACTGCACTGAAGAATTTGCCTGGCTTTTATTTCCTCTCGGACCCAGTTTTAAAGGCACAGAAAAGCACAGGATTCATGTCTGGACATAGACCAGATGATAGGAAATACGGTATCATACAGTCACCCCAGGACAAGTGCATTTGCTCTGTAACTGGAACATGTGGTTGCAATTCCTACTGACATATCCAGCCTAGCTCTAATAATTGTGCAACCTGATGGAGTCAGAGCCCCAGCTTGCCCTGGTGAAACATGCTGACATGGTCCAAGGTGAGCAGCCACTCTGCTCCTTCCAGTAGCTCAGCTAATTCATTTAAAATCTGGTTTTGATATAATCACCCCAAATACAGCTACAGATTAAGATTGCAGAAAGGGGCAGACTTGAAACATGTCCACACAAAGTCATGCTACTTTAATGATACTGATAAAAAACCACTTACAGTTGTCTCAAACCTAAAATCTAAAAAACCATAAATAAATAAAAAATTAGAGACCTACTGATAGTCCAAGGCTAAATATATGAATACTGGATTCAAAAGAACAGGAGACTAGGAAAGACAGACATCATGCAGGCTACCTCATGTTTTCAGGTACTTGCAGCTTTGATTTTTTAAAATATTTCTTCAAAGCACTATCTTTTGTAAGAAAACACTTTTTTATTTGGTTACTGTTCTTCCCTGAGACTTCAGGGCTTGTTGCTGTTTCATCAATAAAATGGAAAGAGAACACAGAAACACAGATTTTACCGAACTAAAATTATGAATAAGCAAAATCTTTTTTCTCATAGATACATACGGAGGAGAGGTTATGGAAACATGATGTTATTAAAATTATTTCCTATTTTTCCACCTCTTGTTTTTAATCTGTCTCAGATGGTTTTACACTTTTTTTGCCTAGAAAACTAAACAACATCTCCTTGAGAAACCATACCTGGTCAAAATTAAAGCTTTCCCAGCCAGCAAGAAGCCCAGTTCTGTTCTGACCACATTTGTGTTCATTTTTACAGCACATGGGTTTTACACACTGCATGCTGTAGTGCAGTGAACGTGAGCCCATGACAACTCCTGAATCTCTGGTTACTTTCTGCAGAGCATGAATGGCCTTTGAAACCACCACTGGTAAGGCTTCCTGGGATGATTTTGCTGCTTTTGTGTTGAAAGTGTTAGTGTTTTAGAGTTGTGGCAGAAGACACCTTTAGTAGAAATATTTTGAAGACAAAATAAATAAAAAAGAAAAAGTAGAAAGGAGTCAAACAGGTAATTATTTGTAAAGGAAAAAACTATTGATTTTCCTTTTGATACATAGTCTAAATTATCCCTCAAGAAAAGTAGTAATGCATCTTTAAACAGATTTATTGCTTCTAACTGTAAAAAAGTGGCTTATTTAACTTCAATGCCATTACTGTTTTCATTTGATACAGAGATAGAATGCAAATGCAGACACGGGAGAGGAAGTTTAATCTGGGGATCAAAAAGATTCAAGGAGATTTGAGGTTCCAGAAGACTCTAGGACTCTTCCACAGCTTTCATTTATTCTCCCACTTTCCAATTTTCAGGTCCCCAGCTCCCCATCCCTCCTGCCTGTGTGTCCAAGGAGAAGACTGCTTTATCCCACACCTACAGGCTCAACCCTTCCTTGGAAGGCAATATTTTTGCTGCACAGGTGTCCACCACAAGACGTATACACTGTTTTCTACTCAAAGTTGTCTCATATACACTCAGATCTGAGGGCAAAGGAAGCCCACCAAAACAAATCCAAGATCACACTATTACCATAGAATAATGATTTATTGTTGGAACTTCATACTGATACCTTTCTACTAACCTGCTGTTTTTGCAGGCTTGTTTTTTTCCTTAGCATTCCTAATAGTTCATCTGTAAAGGTAGTCCATAAACGAATCTTATGCAAAAGGAAAGTTAAAGGCAAAATTACAGCGTGTTACAATATAAAAAACTCTGCAAATGGCTATGATTTTCCAAAGTATAACCAGGTGTCTGGCCGGCTAGCTGGCTGGCTGGCTGGATGGATGTATGACAAAAGAAAAACTCTGCACAGTGTCATTGCCAGTGAAGTTTAGACAGACTCTGTTCCTGTGCCTTTGAGCTTCAGGTTCAGATTTACCTGTATTTGCTGAAGGGCAAGGCACGGCAGAATTTTATCCAGAGAAGATACTTTTTCATGATTCTGCATTCCCAGCATTGTCTCCTCCCACTTTTTCCTCAGTCTGTTCTCTGGAGTATAATGACATAGATGCATTCATTCTTCAAGCAGTCTTTGGTGGGAGTACTAACTTGTGTCTCTTTCTTCTATCCAGGACATAAACTGTGCATAAACTCAGTGGGACCCTGATCCTCCAAAACCTCGATCTTAGTTTGAGAAGGTGAGCACTGCATTCAGGAGGTTTTAGGGAAAATCTGACAGACACTCAACTCACTCAGAATGAATCTGGTCTCCTCTTCTTAGGAACACCAGGAAAAAGGCAAGAGTCTGCTTCACTGGAAATGCTGTCTCTTGTGGTGATATGGAAAGGCTTAAGAGAACTGCTATGACTTTCACCAGTCTCTTGCAAGAGGAACAGCAAATACACATGTAGATAATTCTCTTTGAAATAATGTCTTTGTGCTCGAATGGCAATTGGGCAGGAAAAGAGTGATACACACAGATTAGGTCACAAATACTTGTTCTGGGAGATTAAATGCATATCACAATGTGATATTACTGGTATCCTGGTGATGTCCCCGTGGGATGTAATGCAATGTACAAAACACAATGGCAGTAAGGGACTTAAAAGTGTTTGAAGACTACATAACCAAAATCTGGCTCCAGCCAGTCAATGTGATGATAATGTGTAAATACATATACATGCATACATGCATGGATGAGCAGCAGTGATGTGCTATTCTATGTCAGCTATTGCACTGGGACCTTTGGACAAGATGGAGGATACAAGCACCAGTATTGGAGCAGAGAAGACAGGAGGAAGATTATTTATTTGCTATTGTACGGGGCCATGATAACATCACTGTGTAAAACACGGGATGAAATAACAATTCTATGCTCTTATTCTCTCTCATACTCAAGGACCTTCATGCACACTTGCATTCTCTTGACATCTGCAGAGAGCAAAGGGAAAAGCAGAAAAACAATGTGTAGACAGCTATAGAAAATAAGGACTTCTTGTTCAAAAAACCTGAAAAAGTTGAATATTCTGTCCCATTGTTTTATTCCCACTAAGTGAGAGAAATATCAAGTGGAGCTTATAATATGGTCTATAATGATTTAGAGTTTTTCTCCCGCACCAAAAAAAAAAAAAAAAGAAGTGTTCTTCTTTCATAACAATACTAATGAAAATTGCACACTACCTCACCTTCAAGAAGAAGCAAGAGAAAGGTTAGGCAAAAACCATCTGTGGTTTCCTTTTGGCCTCATGTGATTGCAATGCTTGTGTCCTAGCCATGCCAGTGATTCAGAAAAGGTCAGAATTCCCCGTGTTTCACTTTTCCAAACCATATCAAGCAGTCCTCAGTCACCAAGGAGGGTCTGACCCAGATTTTGTCTCTTTCTTCTTAGCTCTTTGCCTGTACCTTTTGAGCATCTACTTCCCCAGGCCAACTTTCTAAGCCTCATCATCTCCCTCTCATGTGCCAAAACAATCTTATTGCTTTCAGGTCTTTTACTCCCTTTGATCTCTCCTTCTCTATGGACATATTGCCCTTCTCTTTCTTTTCTCCCAGATCCCCACTTCTCCTTTCCTGTAGATCCTCCAGGTTGATTTCTTCCTTATCCTTCTATTCCCTCAGGTTTTCCCCATATTATAGACTCAAGACCCAACTCTTTATTACAAATTTTTCCCTTAGTAAGAGTGGGGGAGGGAACAGGGAGAAGGTCTGCAGCTTTTCCAAATGTTGTGTTGTTGGGAATACTTCCCTTATTGTGCCTGTCTAAAATTTAGTTTATACAGGTGGCAGAATGAAATGTGCCATCTTGTAATTAGTCCCACATGCACTGCAGGCAATTTATCATCAAAACAATCAGCAGTCACCATTTGATTCAGTGAATACCAGAGATTATCAGAAAATTGAGCCGAGGGAAAGGAGGAAAATAGGATACAGCACTTTGGCTTTTGTAAATTTTTTTTTCTCCTTATTTTTTTTCTTCCACAAAAATATCATTTTCCCTCTAAAGTAGTGACCAACCCAAATGACTCCACAATGAATAGATTCACAGAAGAGCTGTTGTCTTGGCCTTTACAACTTTTCTTTTCCTCTGAATTTGTTGTACTGGACTTTCTTGTATACTTAATAAACTGCTTCAATAACAGCAATCAGCACAAATGTGCTACTGGTGAGGAGTGTGTTCTTTTTCTTAGATGAGCACTGCTGCTGCTCTTTGTAGTGATGGCAAGACAGACTGTTATGTCTCTTTTGTGCAAGAAAATGTGCACAGCAAACTCTGGACACTCACTCACACACACACACACACTCACACATTCAAGAACATGTACTCTCACACGTGGGCATAGACAGAGGTGTTAAATGCCCCAGGCAAAAAGAGGTGTGGAGACAATTCCCCACAAGATAACTAAGGATTATTACAGTATCACTTACTGCCAGTCCTTTCAATGTAGAAACCCAGTATTTAATGGAAAAACAGGATGCCACCAAGCTCAGAGGAACTGCTGAAATCCCAGAGTAATCAGGGTACAGAGGAGAAATGTCTGCAGGGAGAGAGAGCAGTAGCCCCATGGCCCTGAGTGAGGGCATGTCTGCCTCTACCCCACATGTAGGAAGTGTGGAGATATATTATCCTCCTGAAGGGCTACGCAGGAATGTTCAGTGATATGGGGCTTGCTTGCCCCATGTCATTAAACCATGCACTGGAGAGCATAGTCCTCAGGATGGTCACCAGCAGGCAGAAGCACACAAGTATTCCCAATGTTTTTGAGAGCTTCTTGATACACACCAGCTTCAGAAAAAAAATAGTGGGAAAAACCAAGAAACTTTTTTTCTTACAGTCTCCCAAGAACTGCTCAGCGTTTCCCCTTCTGTACTTCTGTACTGTTCTGTACACAACTCTTCCCTATCCCAGCCTCTTGCAACCCCTCCTTGTACCAGATACTGCTAAAAAAACTCCCAAGCCAGCCTTTAAAAATTTTTCCACCATATGTTACAAACTGATCATTACAGTCTATGAGTCAAACCGAGTTTACTTTTTAAACAAACAATGTGTCAATAAGACGAATGTTCCAGTGTTAACTTCAATTACCATAGACATGCCTGCTGATGAAGAGTGTTTGATCTATTGCTACTTCTTCAGGGCAACTTCCTTTTGCAAGAAAGGCTTGTATTGCTGTGTTCTCTCTATTCTCTGATTCCATTCTATCAATGTTGCTTTTGTTTTAGAGGCTCTTCAGTTAAATTAATATACTGATCAAAAGCAGAGAACTGAGCTCAGGCTGGGCTTAGTAAATCTAGAGTTGCGTGAAAGATAAATTGCACAGCTAGAATGCATCCTTTGAGGTCAAGTTTTACAACAGTAGATAGGTGAAGGTCATATTATTTTAGCCGCAATATAGCACGACCTAAGTGATTGTTTTAAAATAGTGCAGTGTTTTATTACTGTGTTGTTGAACATCAGCTGTGTTATACACTTACCAGAAGCCAATATGTCCTGCATGTTCTGCTATTTAACATAAAATACCAAATGCAAACAAAACACTTCCATAGCCTACTTTGGACAGTGAAAGTCATCTGTGATGGTCCAAGATTGAACTTGCTGTATAAAGATCTTGCACCTAAGCACAGGACACAGCAAACACAAAATCGCACAAAAAGGGAGTGCAAAGAAACTTGACTTACTTCCCTTTCATTAAAACACTTACTTCAGAGTCAACATGAAAATAGCAGTCTTTCCTTAGCTCTTAGATGAAACATTCATTGGCTGTACATGTGCAGCACACAGCAAAGTGCTATCATCTGCAACTGAGAGTTTAGCCCACATCAACAAGACAAATAAACAGAGATCCTTCACAGCTGCTTTAAGACCAGTATTTTTCTCTGTACCCTTAAGCACTGACAAAGGAAACAAACAAGGCACCCAGGAACACACAAGCCTGCACTGCCATCGGGTGTGGTGGAGAGGAAGGCAGAGTCAGGAAGAGCAGTCAATCATCACCCTTCCTTGTCCTCACCCCTCTCTCCTCAGTCCTTTCAAGTAGTCCCGCTACTGCAGACAGCAGAGAGGTCTTGAGCAACATCCATACTCTTCCCAGTCTGAGCAGAGGCTGGAAAATCTTCCTTGTGGACACACGTAAGCTCTTGCTTATAAGGCACAGAAATTTTGGCTCACATGGAAGTTGCTCTACCATGTGGCACATGGACAGACATTTGCAGCTCCTAGGTCAGGGTGGGTCCAAAGGAAGGTCTCAAATTCACATAATGTGCCCCATTGTAGCCAAACAGTAATAAATTAGAAGACATTTGAGAAAAGCCTCATTTTTAACACCCTTGTAATCTCCTTATATCTAGCTTTGCCAATAAAGGCATAAGAAAAGGAATGTGTGGAGGCCCTCAGCTCCCAGCTGTATCTAAAAGACCACGGAGACTGTGGAGGTGGGTGGCTCCCCTGCTATTTACAAACCAGAACTGGTGGGCTGCTAACACTGGAAGCAACAGTACTTCACCAATGTCATCACTTAACAATATAATACGACAGCATGTATAGAACCGATTAGCATAAATCAACATAATACCCACTTTGCAGCATTAGTATTGAAAACTTTCATCCTCAAGTAGTGGGGGGGACACAATATATGATGAATTGTAATGATTTTTCTTAAGTGCTCTTACATGGCAGAGTATGTTTGCATAGTATGTGCATGTGAGACTGCACACATACATGTATTCCAAGAATATGCATAATACTGTGAGCTACGGCATTAGTTTCTAACAATAACATTCCAATATTTCTGTGATGTCTTCTTAGACTTAAAAAAAGAGACAAATTTGCAGGAGCTGCCACATAGGGGAGGGTGGAATGAAAGGAGTGTGTGGGGGTGGGTGTGTTTGTATGTGTGTGTGTATTCATTTTGATTTCAAAGCACATCAGCATGTCTTTCTGTGTCCAAAGGGTCATCATGCATAGTCACGTAAATAGAGACTGCTTAAAAAAATAATTTGAGGTCACTCAGACTCCTAGGTTTGAATTACAGATAAACATATTTCAAAGTGTAAACTTGAGACATAAGGTACAGGGGAGAACAACATTACATGCCACTTCCATCAATTTTGATAGAGAAGTTTCAATTTTCAGCGTAATAATTCAGAGATCTTGTGGCTTTCTGACAACACTGAGCTCTGCCTCTTCCTCCTCATTCTCTGTCCTTCCCTCCAGTGCTTTGTGCACACTCTGATCATTACCCATTTCAAACTTGAATGCTTAATCACATCCAAGCGTATTTTTGAGAGCTCTTCCAAAGTCTTCACTTTAGGCAGCATTTTCCTGAACAAGAGATCTCTTTTGGGGTTAAGATGGCATGCGCATTTGGAGATGGCAAGCAAAGTACAAATAAAGGAAAAGTACAGGGTACAACAGAAATGCTTCTCCTGTCCTAAGGGAAAAGTCTATAAATTCTCTAAACTCTACAGCAGATCAGGATAGTTAAATTCTCCATTCCTTCACTAGCAATGATGAGAAGGAAAATCTGAGGAAGATCTTCATGAGTGGTACTCTAGTCACTCTCTGCTCCACTTCCTAAGGTGACACCCTGTTTCCCAGCAGAAAGCTTACCACAGGCCTTGCTTACCACCATATGGCATCATACCTCTGCACTCACCCTTTCAATCATATTAATGCCAATAATGCAACAATCTTTTTCTTTTATAAAGGTCTTAACCTGGCTTGTGCATTAATTTAGTCTGCCAAGTTATTTATGAACCTATAAAAATGCAGACTAGGCATCCTTACAAGCACAGGCACATCCTAGTAATGCTGATCTGAAAGAGTTCTGAGCTCACCGTTACAGGTCCTAGATAGTGTTGGCCCATTACTGAATGTTTTCTAATGCCAGAGGTGAACAAGCTGATTCCAAGGCGGATCCATCTATGTCTTCCAGCTTAACCTAAAGTCCATTCTTTCCCACTGGACACATTCACTCTTCTTTTGCTGTGTCCAGACAATCTTGTAGTATTTCCAGACTGATGAAAACAAACAATGCTGATTTATGTCCAAACACTTCTGTTGTGATATTTCCAACCTATTTCAGCTACCATTTCAGTGAGCGCTGGGAATGTGTACTACTGCTCTGAAATGAGACCGTATTCACAAGCTTTCCTTGGACATTTTGGCAAAACCTGCTCTGAAAACACCGACAGTTTTGTCCAAGTGAAACCTGGAAGATTAGGCTGTATGTGGTACTCCAATAATAACACCAAAGTAAGGAGTATTAGTAAGAGGCAGTTTAATTTTTGAACATATCATGTAACACACTGTGAAAGTAGCACAAGGTCAAGGAAAACATCTATTATTTAATTTGACTTGGAGCCAAACTGGTGGTGATGTTGAAGACCACACTTCCCACTCTGAATGGAACATCCTTTATTCAGTCCTTCCAACTTCATCAAAACTTTCCACTCACTCTACCTCCGTCTGTCTCTCTCTTAGCAAATACGTCAGAATCTCTGAGGGTTCTCCCCTCTCAGTCTTTATTTCTCTGCCAGATAAATGAGGAACACTCTTTACTCCTCTATAAGCCACATTTTTTTGCATTTCTTCCCTCAGCTGAATCTTAACAGCTCCAAGAAAGTCAAAGCAGCAGAGATAACAGCAGAACCTCATCTTAGAAATCAATGTCATTGTCATCTGAACTCTTCTTTCCAGACAACACTGCCCCTCCTTTCTTGTACAATAAGATGGTGATTTCACATCAAAGGTAACCATGACAGCATCATGGCAGACATATTTGTTTGGTAGGTGGGTTAAAGCAGTTCTTCAGTACTGTATGCCTATTAATGTTATTATCCACAGACTCAAAAAAATCACTATTTCAGTCATTAAAAAGGTATATGTGAATGCAAGATTTACTAAGCCTGAGTGGATGTGATCAATAATTTAAATATTACTGGATAACAAGTAAAGAAAACAAAAATAACAGCTTTGGTTTCAGGATATATGTAGCTGTCCTATGAACGTAAATATATTAAAACATTTCTGCTATATTTTATGGCTCTATATAAATATCAAAATAGGTTTATAAGTTGAAAGGAGAACATGTCAATTCTAAAATCATCACTCACAGCACTTCAGTTTATGCAGTTAAATTTCCCAGCTAAGAGCATTCTGCAGGCAGTTGCTCTCCTGCCCAGGAGGCAAACCACACATCTGCCTTTCCAAAACTCATGGTAAAAAAATCAGTCAGGAAACGCAGGCCTGCCAGAGCACATTCAAGGACAGTAGGGGTAAGGAGACTCATCACAGCCACTAGCTGCAAGACAACCTCTCTTGGGTGGGATAGGGGGTATTCAGACAAGACAAATCTCTACATAAGGATGTCATTGCATTAGTGTCTTTTTCTGCTTCCCTTGGCACTCTGGTCTTCTCTTTCCATGCTTTTACCTGACCAACATCCTCAGAAAAAGGTGCTGTCTCTCTCTCTCCTTTTCTGGATGAAAAGGTCAATATGGAGGAAGGTCACTTTGCATCCTGTACTGAACAGACGGCCTATCTCTGGCACCAGAAGTTAGGTTGCGTCCAATAAGGGCCACATCATAAACCATTATAAAAGCAATGCCTTCCTTAGATGTGAAGTGTGCTTAAAATGGAACCTCTTGTGAGAAACTTTACGAGTACCACCACCACTTGGCAATGGCATCCATTCATTGGCCTCCTCCCAACTGCAGTAAACTGGAGCTTCTGTAACCCTAATGACTCTGTAGGACTCCAAGGTGGTTTGATTAAAGATTTCTGTGAAACGCACTATGAATTTTTGCAGGTCTTCCCTCAAGGCCAAGAGGAAGCTGGGTCCCATTTTTTTTCCCAGACCTTTGTTTCTCATAAAATCCAGTTATCATAAAGGCATCATGGGAAAGAGAAAGGAAAAATTTGATGAGCTTCTTCTCTTTCCTGCCTTTCACTTTGGTTGTATTTTTCTCGAGATTATGGCTCTTGGACAATGTGCAAGACAAGTTTGGCTTAACCTGTACAGCTTTATTTTTACATTATCCAGAATCATTCATTTGGCATCAAGAGGTCTCACTCAGATGACATAGATAAAGTCAAGGCAGAATTACATTGGTGTAAGTGTACCCAACTTTTTATTCAAAAAAATATACACCTCCATCCCAAAAGTTTCTCTAAATCCTAAAGAACAAGACCAGAACAAATTATAAGGAATCAAATTTCCTAAAGCCTTTCTTTGACAGCACCTTAGTACTCCATCAGAAAACCTGATGCATCTATTGATCATCTGATGGAACAGGTCATCATTGAGTTTTCCTAACCACTTTGCAAGCTACCTGTTTGAGGTATGGTGTGGCAAAAAGGCAGTGTCTCCTATTAGAGTCTGTTCTTGTGTGGGTCCTTGCATCTTCTTGGGTGGAACCTTTTCACCCAACAGGATGAAATGCTCTCTAGCCCCAGTGGGTACCTTCTGGCACAGTGGTGAATTAAGGTATTAGAGCTCTGTAGGAGGGTGGTGCAGGTGAGCTGATCTGAGTGGGAATCAGGTCATATCTTAGGGGCTACTGTGTAGCTGAAGTAGACAACCCCAACTCATTTTCCACTAGATCATACGGCCAATACTGTAGCCATGACAGAGAAAACTCCTGAGCAGCTCTTCCCCAAACCAAGTCTAAGAGAAAGAGCAACAAACAAAAGACAGGCAGCAGTTTCCCTCAGACTCTGTAAGACAAACATCTCTACTGATAATTCCTTTGCAGCCTACTTTGTCATGTCTTTTCTCTTTTTAATTTATTTATTTATTAGCATTTTCAGTACTCCTTCTGCACTAGAACTTTATTTAAGGCTGTTGGCTGGGAGCCCCTGGGAGGGTTCCCAGTCCCCTGGGTGTATTCCCAGTCCCTGTATGCCACAGTATTACGAGTGTGACCTCCTGCCTTGCCAGGACTTTAAAGGGCCCATCTGCCCTGTTACCATCAATCACATCGGATATTTCTAATTCAGCCCCTCCAAATTACCCAGGTTGTAATTCCCAGTCCTAAACAGTGTCCAAAGCTATTCTCTGCTATTCTTTTTGCATAGAAAGAAAAGTATCTAATTTAAAGCCTAAGTTTCCCCCTCGTAACATTTATGCATAGACTGTGTTACTGCTATTATATTCTGAAAAACAGTTATTTCACCAAAAAGAAATCCTTTTCATAAGTGCTTTGCTCCCTGTGTATCTTTCTTTTCCTTTTATGTTGCATATACCAACAGGGGCCAACTTTATTTCAGTATTGACTTGGATTTTGATGAATATGCTTCTATTTCATTTATTCTTTATTTGTGCAAAAGCCAGGCAGTATTTTTACATTGTTTCCCACTTCTTTTTTGATTAAACTGTTATATTTGATTTTCCAGAAATAAAGAAGCACAGAGACAGAGCGAGGGAGAAAAATACATCATCCTTGATTCTCTCCTGACTCACAGCTCTCTAAGCTCTGACCCAAAAGCCCACCTTAACTCACTGGAAATAAGTGCCCAAAGGGAGCCATCAAGAGAGGAAGCTCTTCAGGAAGCGATTGCCCAAAGTACTAACCACAGGAGAATACCGCCTTTTCTACCTAAAATTAACTGAGCTGCTCAAACAAAAACACTAACCCTACTATAAACCTACCATAATAATAATAGTAGATGACCCAAGACGGGCCTTTTTAACTAAATTGCTATAATCAGTATCAAAGATCAAAGATCAAAGGCCACTAAAACTTCAGGGCCATTAGTTAGCATGTCAGAGCAAACTCAGTCCATACAAATTCAGGGATAGGCTGTATATCTCTTTTTCCTTTGCATGTAACTTTCCAAAGCTCTCTTCCCTGGGGTTGGGGATATCCCCATTCTTTGTTTCAGCTTAGGCAAAGAGTTTTCCGAGCAAAAAATTGCCATCTACAATACATAGAGTACATATATAAAAAACTTCCCTTTTTGCTGTGTGCCCACAACAGGATTTGGCAGTAAACTAAGACCAGGACAACAGTTTCTTCACTAAATCAGCCAGCAATGGGAGCACAGTTTCACCAGTGCCACTTGTTAAGGGAAGGAAATTTAGTGTTGCTTCTTTGAGCACCCCCATGGGACATGACTGAAACATCCTGGGGAGAAGGAAGTAGAAAACATCACAATAAAAAAGACCATCCAACGTAACCCTGAAAAGTGAACCTGATGCTACAACCCTTATCCACTTCCATTCATTCTTCCCTGTTCCCTTTCCCTCATCCATGCTCTTTCACAGCCTGTCCAGCCTATAGCCAGGGTGAGCAGGCCTTACCTTGCAGTGTGTGGTGACTGCTTTGGCAGATCACCAGTTCCCAAGCTGCTGACTTTCTGTTAAGAATGCCAACAACAACAGCAAGAGAAACATTAATTTTCACAGAATGGCCAGAGGACTAGAAAAAGCAGACAGTGAACCTTTTTCTTCCTTCTAAAACAGAAAGCTTCAGGCCAGATGAACTGCACCACAGGCCATCCTTGTGGTCTTGTGCAAAGGAATGACAGGCACTAAAGAAGCAGATCCTGCCTGCTGTTAACTACTGCAGCTCACTCCTCCATTTGCCTTCATCTGTCCAAGAAGGCACCTCATTACCATTTTAGCTGCTGAAGAGGCAGGGGAGCAGTTACTTATTTGCACGGTGGCTGCTCCCAACTGCAGCCCCCAACACGAGTCAAAACATGCAGCTTACTTCACATGCAGTGGCAGCTGAGGTCTGGCTGTAGGCTCCTCACAGCTGCACAGGAGCTTCCCTGCTCCCCTCCAGGGAGAAGAACAGCCAGGGTGGTGTGTCAGGAGCTAGGCTGAGCACAACTCAAGGAGCCCTGCTGAGAAGATGGGCAGGCAGCACAAGCTTTGCCCCGAGGAGCATAGTCTAGCTCTGCGAGTTACAGCAAAGTGAAGAAATCGTGGCTAAGCACAAGGTAGTGCGTTCCTGAAAGCCCCTGAGCAGATCAGTGACCAGGAAGAGAGCCCAGACTACCCCAACAACACTCCTTGCAATGTCAGCCTTCATCCTTTTTAAGCTCACTCTGCCCTTCTCAAGACCCAGAAGTGGCATTTGTGCTTTGGATGAGCCTGTGAAATACCTCCAGGCTGTCAAACTATCAGCTGCCATCAGTTGTGCTTCCATTCCTTCAGGTCTCTTGCATCCTGCTGTACGCCAGAGCCACCAGCCTGCTCATCTGGCAAACAGACAGCCTAAACCATGCTGCCCAGCTGCCCGCTGGTGGGGCAACCTGCCACTCAGCTGGAAAAGGTACCAGGACGTTACCTTGGAAACCAGTGACCAAGGTATTTATTTGCTCAGTAAAGGAGCAGAGTGGTAGACAAAAGTCACCAGTGAAGAAGTTAGTGGAGAAGGCCAAGCATTCCCTTGTGCTCTGGTGTGTTCTGTACCAAATTTTCACTTCCCAGCCCCTGATGGATAGTTCACATGTAAATGGTTGCTTACAGACATACATGCACCACTCAGATGCTCCTTCTATGGAATCAGCAAGCAGAGCACCTGTGGGCATTAACAGTGCTGCTGCTGCAGCAGCTGAACTGGCTTGATCAGGACTCACCTCCTTGTCAGAGGAAGTGATTTTGGTTCAAGAATGTGGGAATAACTGAAATACGTATTTCCAAGGCTAGTATAGCCACAGAGAAGGCTTCTTTGAGACTGTGACTGACCACCCAGGCAGTCAAAGCTAACGTATGCTTGAATAGGGATTTGTAGGAATCTGATTTCACCCTTAGATTCATAGCAAGATCTAACACTTAGCATGAGGACCACAAAGCATTTACAACCTGCCTGCTAAGCATACAAGAAAACTGAAGTCAGCTATCCAGCCACTAGGCAAAGCTTCCTAAAAGGCAGTGACATACATTTAGCAACCATCCTAAAATCAGAACATCAAAATAAAACACTTTTGCATTAAGTTTCCTTGCTATTGCCAGCCTATGTCCCTGTGAAGGGAGTAGTGTTTATGGGACCAGCGTTTGGAAAACTAAGCTTGAATAGCAGTGTCAAAGGGTAATTGGCACAAAAGAGATCCCTACATTTGGAACAAGAGGAATTAAGTTTTCCTAAGCACATTGGGACCACAGAGGGCTTGTTGCTGATAGACCCACAAGTAGTAATATTACCAAGTTCATGCCAAGGGTCATAGCATACAGTGAGACAACAGTTCCTTAGAGCAATGAGAGCAGGGTCATGACTCCTGTGTGCAACTGATTGATCCTTAGAGTTCAGATCTGCGAGACGCACGGGGGAGAAAATGCGCAATTTACAGCGTTCATTTACACTTGGCTTTGAAGGGTTTTTATTGAGGCAATGATCACCTTGAATTTTTGCTTTTCAGTTACTGCCTCCAAGTCAGTGGAAGGATTTGAAACAATACATGACCATGGGATTTTATCAGCAGAATTCATCAGCGCACTACTTACATGCCAGGTAAAGTTTTGCAGCTGTTAGTAGCTTTTCTTCTCAAGGGCTCATATCCGGAGACTGGCCTCTAATTTCCATTTAGCAGAACAGAAGCTTGAAGCCTTGAGAAATGACAGTGAAACTGTGCAACCACCCCAGGGACTCAATTCTTAGTTTATGTTCATTAGGACCACAAGTACAAAAGTGCATCAAAGTCACATTTCCACTTTACTGATCTCGAAACTCAACTTTTAGAATGGACTTGAGGAATATTTAGGACAACCTGAGAGCAGATGAGGTTTAGGGTGTTCTAAATTATGCGTCTGGTATTGAATACTGGAGTGCCCTGCACTGCTCTTGTAACCCCAACTCTCAGCACAAACTGCCTCCTTTCCTTGCCAGCCTCCTGCCTGTTTGCCACCTGAAGGAACCTTGTTATGGAAGGCATACTCAGTTGCTTCTTTAATGGGTCATTTATATTTCTGATGACAGTGGAAAATTTAAGACTCAAGATTTAAGAAGGAGCCCATGGCTGCAACACATGACATTAAATAAGCCTGCTGTTCTTGCTGCAAACATCTGGGAAGCTCAGCAGAAGTCATTCTGGATCTTGTGAGAGTTTTCAGTCACTTCAAGCTGTTCTGTGTAACGTCCCAGGTACATCCCCTTGGATTCCTGACCAGGATTATACAACAAGAAGAAACTTAGTAAATTTTGAATAAGCTGAGAGATATGGCCTTGGGAGTTTGGCCAGTGCTAAATGAATACAGAAATCAATAAAGCTTATAGCTACATACTTTCCTACCAAGCTTCAGTGCTTGGATTCAAGGAGCTGCCTGTAGAACTGCACACAGACTGGATTGCTATGATCAGTACTGGAAAGGGATATAACGCAACACTGTTAATGCAACTGGTCTCATTGAACTCAACAGAAATTCTGCCATTTTCTTCATTCAACCCAGGATTTCACCTAATGTGTCTCTTCCAAGTCTAATAACTGTGATCCTGAGCACATTACTAAATTGCCAATGGGATCTGCCAACCATTACAGTCTCTGATTTGTCAAGTACTCTGTTTGTACTCACTACATTTCTGTCGTGTAAAGGATTCCAGTAATAACCTATTAAAGACATTTAATGTTACCAATTTAAAACCGAAAAACACAAACTACTGAGGTGGTGAAGTTGCCAGAAGAGACATCAGGGCCTGTGTTAGAATATCTGATTCAACAACTCCGATATGTGCAAAGCCTGCAGATTGGATAATTATAGCTCCATCAGTGAGTAGTGTATTTATTAGACCCAAATTTGGTTATCAGAATGTTTACAGAGAGATTGCCATGGTACAAAGGGCTGGCAAATGTGGACAAATAAGGATGGCTTATTAAAGCTCAGTTTTTGTGAGAGGTGCACTCATTTTCAATGCAGCTACCCAATAGTTACTGTCCTGAGCAATTTGGTCCAGTAACATACACAGCAATCAAGGAGGACTCTGTTATACTTGTTATTTAGCAAGGCTCAAAATCCCAGCTCAACACTTAATCAGATACAAATACTGTTTTCTTATAGTATCACAGAAGCAAAAAAAAGGAGGATATCAAATGCCTTTTATCCTTGCTAAATCGTTAATGGTGGAAAAAATACAGATAGCGACATGCTTAGTCTAGTTTCGCATCAATTTGTATACACATAGAGAAACAAGTTATGGATGTTTAAAAAGTTATGACAAATGAGAAAACAGCCCCACACTAGAAGTGGCTGCAACAAATTGCCTTTCAGTCACAGGTCTGTGGTGCAACAATTGACATATATGGAGCAAAAGTTAAGGAAAGGGTGGTAGTCCCACTCAACCCATACAGGGACCATGCAGCAAATAATTGTTAAACAAAGCTGTTGCGAGAATCCTAGATAGACAAGTATTCAAAAGCCAAGGAAATGATCAGTCCTGTAAGTCAAAATGCAGCAGTCCTGTAAGTCAAAATGAAGTAGTCAAAGCAATGAAAATTTTCTGAAAACTTGGAATTACTGAAGTTTATTATCTTTTACAGTTCTTGCAGATTCCTGCTCTCTCAGCTGCTCCTTAAAAGACTCTTTACCCTTCACTAGCTTCACTGCCTTTCTGGTGATGGGTCTAGAGAGTAAGTCCTTAGAGAGGAGCAGCTGAAGGAGCTGGGGTTTAACCTGCAGAAAAGGAGGCTCAGGAGGGTCCTTATCACTCTCTATGACTACTTGAAAGGAGGATGTGGCAAGATGGGGGTCAGTCTCTTCACCCAGGCAACCAGTGACAGGATGAGAGATAGGCTCGAGCTGCACCACGGAAGATTTGGGCTGGACATCAGGAAGAAGCTCCTCGTGAAAAGGGTTGTTAAGCATGGGAACAGACTGCTCAGGGAGGTGGTGGAGTCACCGTCCCTGGAAGTGTTCAAGAAATGACTGGACATGGCACAGAGTGCTGGCAATGTGGTAATCAGTCAAAGGTTGGACTTTATGATGTTGGAGGTCTGTAGGAAATATAGAAAAAGGTAAAGGGATTTCTAAGGGTGAGAAACAAAAGCAGGTTTTAAGTATAAAGCAGAAAGGTTTTAGGAAACAGCTTCGCCTGAGAAAATACTAAAAGAAGATACAATAAGAATATACAATTATGCATTAGAACAAGGACACAGGAACAAAGAGCCATGTTTCTAGGCCTAGCTGAGAGAACTTTTAGAAGCTGCAAAAAATATGCTTAGAAAGAAAGATAAAGTCAAGCTTAATAATGGAATAATATGCTTTGTTATATAAGGTATAAAACAAGCAAGTATTGTTTTAACAAGTGTGCGTGCAATGTAGAAGATTGGTTGAAACAGCTGTCTGTAACCTCTAGAACTACTGCTATTGGCTGAAAAGCTTTTAAGAATGCTCTGTAACCGGGAAATCTCAGGTTTTTGCCGGCAACGCAAGCTTGTATTAGCTCTGAGGTCTCCTGTCAAGTTTATGAGGTGAATAAAATAATATCAGCTCACGGAGCATCTGTCCTGGCTCCCCCGTCCCGTTTCTTTGAGGCGGCAGAGGTCTTTTCCAACCTTAATGATTCTGTGATTTTGTAATATGCAGGAAGCTCCACTGGGTATTTGGCTCAGCCTACCTGATTGGTGCAACCCCAGCAAAAGATTTCTTCTATTTCGTTCTCAGTGTCTTTCATTCTCAGCTGAGATCAAGCAGCCCCTGAATATGCAGTATGATTGTTCATGAACAGTTCCAACAATAAATTTTTCTTTTATTTTTTTGGTTAAATATTTTTAATTCTTAGTAAGTTGTAAGGCAAAGTCAAGCATTGCTTTGTGTCACATTGAGTGTCTAGTGTGATTCAAAATGTTCGTTTACTTTGGGAGCTTTTCCTGAATATCTTTTCCTTTTTTTTTTTTAAACTAAAGTACCTTTTTAGAGAAAAGCATCCACTTAAGCAATATTGAGACACTTTAATTTGGGCAGGGATCAGATAACTCCAGGGGTATCTTCAGTCTATTATTCTGCAATTCAAGATGTCAAAAAAATCTCTCAAAAGTCATTCAAACCGATTCTTTGAATTGATAGAAATACATAATTTTTTTTCCTGTTTAACTAAATCTATACTTTTCAGGATGAAAAACTGACTAACAATTTTTATCCAGATCTAACTTTTTCTTCAAATATATTCATAGAACTACACTTTCGATTTTACCCCTTCGGGAAATAACCTGTTTGCAAGTCAATTTATCAAAATTACCTTTCCAATGCATAAAATAATAATGTATTTCAGATAGTGCTCTCACACCATTTTAAAAGCAGAAGAATTAGGAAGAAGAGAAAAGAAAGAAAAGACAAAAATATATTTTAGAGCTTTTTAAAGTCTTTAGAACAATATTCTTCCGCACGGGTCTGTTTTCATCTAAAGTAATCTGGGTTTTCTTTCTACGGGCCTTAAAGGTTCAGATAAACTTCAGGAGTAGTTTATGTTGTGTAACTATATAAAGCTTGTTTAACAAAGTGCAAAAGACATCATAAAACTTGTAACACAATAATATACCACTGCTAAACATTTAAAAATTATTTATTGCCTTTAAGAAGAGAAAAACACCTAGCTATATTTAATGTATCTTACTTCTCAATAGAGCTTTCACTGATTTTACTGATACCTTCTCGGAAGTCAGAAAACATTCTCTCACCTAAAATGTTGACATGTTTCATTCAATAAAAACAGATATATTTGGAATATTTTATGAGTCAGAAAAGCCAACACAGATTCTTTTGTTTAATTAATTATTTAATATTTGGACAGTGCTTTGCAAGCATAATGCACACTTATTTTTAGTACTACTTGTGCATCCAGCATTATCAGCAAGATATGAATAAAATGCTCTCAGCTTTGCAAGCAATTTTCTTGATTAATTTCTTTGTATAAAGCAGCAGAGGGAGCTCATACATTATTTTTGGTGTGTCACACACAAAAAAATGATAAATTACACGTGCACACACATGTGCATGCGCGCGCGTGCAGGTGACACGGCCCCGCGCATGTATGTGCACATGCACTCAGCTCTGGGACGAGCTGCACAGCTACAGTGGCTGTGCCTGCACTTGTCACGCAGACCAATAGGAGCAGATGTGTTCAGCTAAAGAGCTGGGAGTGAGCACCGCATGGCCATGGCACACGTCCTTCAGGGCACTCTTTCTGGACTAGTGCAGCCTGGTCCCAACAGCTGAGACACCCATGTGTGCTTTGCACACATTCAGGGAGCTCCCAGCGCACTTCTTCCAGGTGGACTTTTACCCAAGAGGAAGCCAGCTGGTGCGTTCTGACCTTGCTCCTGGACGCAAACCAAAGCTCAGCTGGTGAGGGTGATCTGGAGGCACCATCAACAGAACGCATTTTATCCAGAGCAAGTCACCAGCACCAGAGCTGTGTTAGAACTTCTAGGTGCCTACCTGAGCTGATCTTCAGGTGTGTAAGAAATTAGATGGATGACATCAATTTAGGCAACTGCATTCTGCTGGAGGGACATCTTAGGCACCTACATGCCTTTTTGAATTTTCTCCTCAATCTGTGTAATTTTTGCAGGAAATGTTTTTTGCAGGAAATGTATGATGGAGGTACACTGAGAAAGAAGTGCTAAAGTCACATAAAGGACTGGACAAACTTCCTAAACTTCTTGGTTTTGTCTGATTGAATGAGTTCTTGGGAGCATATGCACTCAACTGGCCCCCTGAAATCTGTAAATTCAAGGTATAAGGAAGGCTTAAGATAGTTACTGAGCGGACCCTAGCACTCTCTGAACAGCAGAGGTATCATGTTTATTTCCTTTAAGGATATGTAGAGTATATCATCTTCTACATGCTGGGCCAACCAGCACCTTGGGAGTATAATTTGGCTTCCCTAGGCACTCCTGTGAAAGTCTAGGACGAAGCAATGGACAGTGGATAATGCAGAGACTGCACTTTGGTGGAGGGCAAAGCTGGAAGGAAGCATGTGGTGCAATGGACTATGCCATATCCTACTGTATACAGATGAGCACCATTGAGGCCAAAGACTGAAAACAATGGGAAAACTGGTCTGCCAATACCTTTTATTTCCAGGATGGGCAGAGGTACTGCGAACTTTGCACTACAGCTTGCTGGTTTTGCTTCCAGACTTGGACTGAGCAGATGTGGAGATGGCAACAACGGGACTGAAAAAAACAGGAAAAAAAAAGTTAGAAAATGAGAGAAGTGTGGTGACGGGTGGGAGTCGGGGGATGGGGAACAAGATGGGAAGAGCAGACAAAAATGGCACAAATGCCTTGTGATTTTAAAAAACTTATCCTTTCGGGGTGGGGCTTAGGGCAAAAGGAATAGATTTGGGGAGAATTACTCGTCATATCTAAACCAGCTGGCCAAACTTGTAATAAAAAGCCCGTAAACCATCACTGTGAGAGAGGAAAAGCCACATTGTTTTTATTTGTCTGTAGAGCAATATGTGTCACTGTATAAATAGTAACTAATAATAATAACATGTGCTGCAGCACTTCTGTGATATTTTTCAATAATTACTGTTGTTGTAAAGGAGTTTAGTATGAAGTAAAACATCTCTATGAGGCAAAAAATTGCTACCTCTTTCCCCCTGATATTTGTGTAACTGAATTAAAATACACACACACATCCAGTCAAAAAACCATTATTCCTAGTTCAAGGAACTCAAGCTGAACACCTTGAAAAATCTCTCAGCTACATTGTTCTCTCATATGTTATGAGGATTTTTATTTCCTTTTAACAGCAGTAAATCGTCAAATGAAAGAGGCTTATATTGCACATACCATAGTGAGACGTGCTCATGATGTAACGTCAGAATGAACTATTTTTTAACCTAATATACAACAATTTAGCAGCATTAGAAGAACATAAAACAGATAAAAGTATAGCTTTTACAGCCATTCATCAATGGCCTTTTTTTGAAGAGTGCAGATACCTCCTCAGGCTAAGCATACATCTCTCTATTTCACATAAATACACAAAGTGACAGGGCTTCCAGTCAAAATAAACATTTGCTCAGTGTATACCTGACTTCCACCCACTTCATTCAACAGGAAAGATACTGAGGTTAACAAACACACTAATCTCTCACCTGCTCTAGGGATGAGGATGCTGTGTCCAACAACTTGTGATTGAGTGTGTTCGCAGTTTGCTGCTCCCATGGACATCCATGCCTTTGTATTGGTACTATTTAAAAGGCAAACAAAAGAACAAGCCTTGAGGTGGATCCAACCAAAATTACTTTCAGTTTTCAGAAAATAAGAATGGTTCAAGGGAGAGAGGACAATGTCTCAGGTTTGGTAACTGTGCAAGTAGTGAGAAGGCCTGCTGAAGAAAGCGTCATTTGGATGAAAAAGCAACACAAGTAAGTGATGAAACAATATCACTGTTCATAGGAAAAAAAAAAAAACAAAAAACCAACAAAAACCAAAACAAAAACCCCATATAATACTGAACAACACAAAACACCTATAATTCAGGGCTAAAAACTTCCAAGAGTCTGAGGCACCCAAATCTCATGAAATCTGAAGAAATCTGAGGAAATCTGTGTTATCTAGACCAGAAAATAATTTTTTGCATTTGTGGCTCTGGCTGCATTGCCTTGAACCCTCTACGGAGGGAAAGAGGATCCTGCTGCCATGGCCTGTCTCTCCAGCAGTTCGGTAGCTGAAGGAGAACAGGAGTGAGCACAGGTCTCTTACCTCCTGGGGCAGGGCTACGCTGAGCATCACTGCACCATCACCATCAGGGCTGGCTCCCTTGCCAAACAGAGAATGAAAGGATGTAGTAGGTCCCCTCTGAGTCCCACACCTGGCTTGCTAAACCTGTATTGTGATGCTTTGTCAGGTAAAACACACAATTTGGACATATTGTTTGATGATCTCACACTAGGATTTCACACCACTCTATCGAAGAAAATGTTGATTGAGTTATTTTAACAGTCATGATATTAGTTAAACCTGATAACAGATTATTTTCCACTGACATCATTTCTTTATTCTATTTACAAGCTAAATAGCCCAGACACTCAATTGATAAATGCTCATTTCCCTCCATCTTAATTAACTAAATATTCTTTTACCTAAACAATCCCTCATTTTTCCATAGACACAGTAATAGATCCATTAGCAGGGTCTATCTGATACCAGGGATCTTTTATTTATGAGGACAAGTCCAAATGGTTACTATTTTTTAATGTTTTTATTTTCCTTGATACTGTACACCATGTAATGGCTTTGGTCCAAACAGTAATCACACAATGGGTGCCGTTTCTTCTTTCTTGACCTATCACACTCCACATGATTTAATCCATTGTTTTGGATGTTGCCAATGATTTATTGTATGAAAAATGTAAATGATCTGGATGGCAGATGTTTTATATTTTCTGACCATTCATTTTCAGTGGGAATGTAATTAAAATTTATGAAGTGTATCTGCTGAATTGCATTGGCAATTGATGATCTCCTCCAGTGCTGTCTGTCTGGAGATGATGAGTGATTGTGGACAGTGAGATGTGTTGACAAGGGCAGAAACAGACGTGATGTTACTGTCATGAGTGAGGCTACCTGCAAAAAGGCTGCCGTTTTTTTTCTCCCTTTTTTTCCCACAGGAAGAAGGTGGCAACCAGAGCTGTCTTTCTTCTTGCAAGACAGAGTACAAAGCCTCTGCGCACTCCTGAAAGCTGTCACTCTTCACGAGTGCAATCTCTGTCTCCCTCAGCAATGGGCATCTGGAAGCCACGATATCAGTTATAACAACCCATGTCAAGGATATTAATTAAATTCCTGATGGCCACCCAGAGAAGCTAATGAGTGTAAATTTCACAACATCCCAACTCATAAGGCAGCCCACTTAACCTTTCCAGCATTGATATCCTTGCTCCAGGAGGGAAGTAAAGAAGTGATCTGTTTGCTGAGGAAGCATGGAAAGGAGGAACAGAGAAAGGAGGAGGTACTTGGTCTGGCACAATTGAAAATACAAACAGATCAGAACTGGATCTGCTGGGTTCAGATATCCCTCAACAGAATGGGAAGGGGTGTTTTTCAGTACTGAGATTCCAGATAGCATTTTGCATAGAGCCCGTATTGCTATGAATCTGAGTGGATCTCCTCATCCCAGCCCCCTCAAGCTCCACGAGCAAGACAAGCAGCTCTCTTTTTAACCCCAGTGAGGTATACTTACTGGACTTTGAATTTCCCCTGCTCTTGACATAGCATGCCTCTTACATTTCCAAGTGCTGTGGAGGACAGAATATGTAATTACTATCATCCCACCATACAGTTACCGCTACAATAAATGTACAGACAGCCTAGATTAACATGTAGTGAATCATGTAAGTGCTATGGGACCAACAATTGGAACTGGGGAATTTCTGACACCCATCTTTATCATCAGGGATTTTGATCACTTGAATGTTTAAAGTGTTTTCTTAATTTACAAACCTCATTTAGAATATCTACCATTAGGCACTAATAAAAATGCCTTCACTCTAAAGTCATGTGGCCACCTCATTACTAGAGGCTGGTAAATGAGGATTTTATTCCAAAAGCAAACCCCAAAGGTAGTTTGTCACAAATGCCCCAGTCCCGATGTTGCTGCTGACACCGCTTCCAATATATTCTGTCAGTAAGGGTGGGGTCCAAATGAAGATGATTGTAGCTGTCAGTTCATGAGCTCTGCTTGTGCTGAAGTCAGTAGGCATTTTGCTATTCATTTCAAAAGTAAGCGTTACAAGCTCAAGAACTAATCCAAGCTTCAGGCCTGGTAGTGATTGTGACATTTGACAATGTATGATTCAAAAAAGACAAGGGATTGAAATGGCAGGTGCAGCAGATGGTCAAGATCCTATTACACAAAGCTTTTTTTTTGATGTGTGCTCCCAGTTCTGCTGCTTTTGTGTGTCTCTGGCCTGTGATGGGCAACTGTGGCAGGAGAGGAGAAGGAATGAGGTAGGACTAGAGTCACAAAGTCTGGTTAGGCAGATTTTGGAAAAACCCAAGGAGATACTCTCAGCAGACCTCATACTACAAAATGCTTAGTAAATATTGCAGAACTCTGAGAGCCAACAAGGTTAAATTCATCTTTTAGCTTCACTGCTGTCGTGTTGGGTGCCTCAGTTTACCTAGCTGCACTTTTAGGTAACATGCCTTACCTGGCTTTGTATGCCAAAACTTCATTCATTAATACTGATGTCAAAGAGGACATTCAGCACCTCATAGGAGGCCCAGTGCACCTGCATTAGTTAGCCATAAATCATGGGAAACAACACTTTGAAGTGTCAGGGAGATTTAATGTGGGATACAGAACAGAAGGGGAATGTAATGAACAGAGCCCCAAGCCCCAAATAAGGAATTTAAAATGCACCTTACCCTTAAAAGTGTCAGCAAATGAAGAAAAAGAAGAGTGGGGAAGCCCCAAAGGCAGCAATTTTGAATGCTTTAGTTTTCTCTATTGACTTTAATTAAGCTCACCCAGGATTGCAGGCCTGTCACTTGGGGAACCTTTCCATAAAGAAAAAAGGAGTTTGCTCCCCAGGTGGGTTTTCCCAAGTTTCTCAGGCTCTTACCACAATATATGCCTGGCATCCATGACAGGGTCGTCAAAAATAATAGCTAAGGAATTCACTGTCTGTCATTCCAAAATAATTATGTATGGGGCTTTACTTGCACTTGAGATGGGTTATATGTTTCATTGAGAAAACCCATGTAGACTAAAATATATATTTATATGTATGCATGTAATATATGAAGGTTGAAGAGATTAACAGTCAAATAAAGAATATGGGGGAACAGAAGTCTGTATACATGTGTGTGAAACGTTGAGAAAGAGGGTGGAAAGCACTATCCAAGATTTGTTAATTGCAAAATGCATTAATGTTTTATTAGCCATTTATCAGTAATTAACCATCTACTCTGATGTAAATTTCAAGCTTACAAACGCACCATGGAAATTGTCCCTTTAATATAGACCAAGTTTTAAGGGTCAGTAGAACCACAGCAAAGATAGCAGGATATTCCCCTCAGCTGCCTAGAAGAGTCTTTCAGTGCCTCAGCACCATGCCTGTGTCTAGGTATGCAATAGTTTTTGGGCGCTTTCAAAGTCAAAACAGTGTGGGGAAAAAAAAATGACAAGAGCTTGCAAGCAGAAGGGAAGGAGGTAGTATACTCAGTGGTATTCTTCAGGTGCACAGTTTGAATAAAAATGCAAAACAGGATGCTCCCATTCAGTAAATATTATCATTTTTATTCACTCATTAATTAAGTTGCTTAATTGCTGCTGTCAAAAGACTCTTGAGTTTGTGACTGCGGTTGTTGCACTGTTTTGATAGTAGCTGAGGAAGGAAAAAGGCAGTATCACTCGGCTTGTTCTTTACTTGATAATAAAGAAGCACTAGTTGTAGGAGATCATAACGAAGCAGCAGAGTTACACATGGAAAAAGATAGCTATTTACAGGAAAAAAAGGAAGGGGGCAGGTAGGTTTTATTTAATGTATCATATGTTATTTCACCAACGTGATTGATGCACCGTAACTTGTGCATTATTGTTCAATTCATTACTCCATGAAAATCATTTTAATACCAAATATTTCCCATGTTTCAGTCTAACTTCCCAAGAGGGTCCGAAAATGGAAAGGGACTCAAGCTGTGTTGGTCAACACAATTATAAATATTTTTTTCCAGATCTGTCTCCAAAAGATTAATGTCAGCTGGTTTAGGTACTGTCTCTTCCAGGACATCAGATTGACAAATGACCAACGCTTACGGTATATTATTCATACATTTCTGAGACAGTACCTATTCATGCCAGTATGATGATCAGTCCCATGTCACTCAAGACATTCTTAGAATTGATGCCCACTTTACTGCAGACATCTCACATCTCAGCATCACTCTGACGAAGTGCTGTGGTCATGACACATGAAGGCGCCTTTGTAAATGAAAATGAGACTGATCCGGCTGACATGGGTCAGGACCACCAATAACCATTTATTGATTCTTATTACCAAACAGACTAAATGGAAGACAGCTTTCAAAACAGATTTCTGAGAATGGGCTCTGGTAGAACCTGAGTCAGATCATTAAATGTGTGTCTACACCTGTAAGGAGGTCTGGAGATGTAGTAGGTTATGCTTGCCTTAGGTTGGCTCATGAGTCACAGAAGGAAAGACTGTTGTACACAGACAACTAAATAGAAATTGCTGATCAGAGAGAGAGTAGTGCTAGGATGATGGATGTGGTATATAACCACCAATTTTACCTTGTGGCTGAGAAAGAAAGGTGTAGCTTATCCCTCAGTTCTAAAGTCAAGCCTGCAGCTAGATCTGTATGTCTATTCTCTGTTCGCTCTTTTTCAATCCTCTGTAATGAAGCAGGTCATCACCTATACGACTTACTTCTGCTCAAGAGAAAGAATTTTGCTTAGTGATAAAACTCCTTTACCCAGGCATGAAGGGGTGTGGTGTGCTCTGCGCACCAGGCAGGGACTGTCATGACAGGGTCTTACTTTGAGTTTTTGGGTGTCTCACACTGCCTATGCTGCTGGCTTGGATAAATTTCAGAAATAGGCTATGCAGGTCTTCAAAACTCTTTGACAAACTGAATTTTTGGAAAGTCTTTCATTACATCTCAATCTGTCCAGACACACTTGTTAAAGTCTCCCTCCCTTCTGCTGATAAGACACTACAGTTTGCACTGAACTGTGCAGTGAGTTTAGCAATGGACACAAAGGTTCTTAAGGAAAGAAGCAAATCCAGTGCACTGTTATGAACATCTCATATCCAAACGTGAACATAGGTTTTCTAAGCTGAAAGGCTACTGCTTCACAGCCCCACACAGTCTTAGCTGTCTTACAGGTTCCTTAGAAAAAAAACAGTGGCACTAATTAAATGACTTATAGGCACTTGCTGCACTCGTTACTTTTGATTCCACCAGAAAGAAAGGAAAAAGCAAAACTACTATGAAATATTCCATTCTACACACTGAAAGGTGTGAGCAAAGAAAAGTTTTCAAACATTTCAAACCTCTGAGTTACTACTATTCTGCAAAAAAAAAAAAATACCCGTTCATCTTAGTAGATTTTATGGGCCAGCGTAGCCTCTTTAAAATCTGAAGGCCTAAGAAATGTAAGGGTGCTGACTGATGAGCTGGGACAGCCTTACCTCGGGATAAGCTGAAAAGGTTGGCAGCTCCAGCTGTCTGCTCTGCTCCTGGTGTCCAGATGTCTAAGCTGCTTGTCAATCAGCTCCCAAACCACTGCAGTTTACAGGGCAGACTTTGCACTGCAGCCGTCACTGGTGTTGGTTTGCCTTAAAATGCTTCACTGTAATCGCTAGCTGAATTCTATGGATAATGACACGGGATAGAAAGAGATAACTCTACCACCAGTCCCCGTAAAGGCAGTCCCCAGTAGTCAGAGTCCAAATGTACTCAAATGTACTCTATATCTGCCATGGTGCTTTTACAAAAACATCCAAAGCACTAAAACATGCATTTAATTGCAATACAAACTTAAAGCATTCACAAGCTGCTTTTCCATAGAATTTCTGCCATCAGCGCCTGGAATTGGGCATTCTGTGGTACTAAGAATTGTGTCTCTCACATCCTCCTTTCCTGACCCTAGCCACCTCTGCCAGCCTGCAAATGACAGTGTTGGAGCAACTGACCATCTTGCTAGTCTGGGACACAGGATGCTGTCACTCATGCCACTCTCTATATACCTACCTCCTGTCCCTGTTTGTGAATGCAGCAGTGAACTCAACCAAGGAGTTTAAGTGTAAAGAAATGTAAGTTTTGTCTCTTCTTCTCCAGTGTGAGCAAATACCTTTGCTTCACCTTTCCCTTAGCCTTCCTGATACCTCTTGTCCTGGTATCTTTTCCTTCTCTTCTCCTGTCTGCTACTTCCTTCATCCAACATGGAGGGCAGAAGCTACTAGTGTCACTGTGAAAGGACACTGATTTTCAGAAGAAAAAATTGCCTCTTCGCTCTCCCCAGCAGAGTTTCTCAGGTGTATTCTGAAGCTTATTTAGCTTCTCTTTGTCTCCAGTGACCAGTGGTTAAATTACGCTCTGATAAAAGAAGAAATGAGCCAAAAGAAGGGACCTAAATTTAACTACAAGGGAAAGCAGGTCATGTAAGTTCTTGATATAAGTTCTTAAACCGCCACCTGGACCTGAGTAACTCCTTAAGTAATTCCCTGATATAGCAGTGGTAGGCTCTGCCCAGAGACAGTGTAATAAATTGCTGGAGCACATTATTCCCTGAGGACCCAGCAGGCGAGCACACTGAAAGCTTCCTTGGGGAAAAAAAAAAAAAAAAAAAAGGAAGTAAAAAAAAAAGGTAAAGTAAGTACAAAAAAGCACAAAGATTCAGCTGCTGTCCTTGTGCTTCTGTTTCCTTATCGCTTCCCCCAGCACAACAGAGTCAGACCAGACGATTCAGAAACAGGAACTAACACCTTCTGCACCCTTTGTCACACATCTCCGAGATGTCAGCAGGATCTCCCAGCCTGGCAATGGCTTCCAAAGCCATCAAGCAAAAGCTACCACTCTCTCCTCCAAAACAGAGGGGACATCCCCATCTGACGCCAGTCAAAGTCCCAGAGTGACTCCACAGTTTTCCTTTGATTTGTGCATCCAGGGACAATCCGAGAGTGGCAGTGGGGTCTTGCAGGGCAGAGATCCTGGGAGGCTCTGGAGGGTCCAGGCCAGGAGGAGATAAGACTGAATTGCTGAAAGGTGTCTGCACCCTCCAGCATGGGACAAAATTCCTGGCAAGGCTCAGCAGACAGCCTCTTCGGCTTGGTGCTGTACGTGCGGGCAGACAGCGATGATGCTGTGGGGCCGAGGACAGCCATCCCCCAGCCCCCGGTGTCCCGCGTGAAGCTGGAATGAGGCAGAGGTGGGCTAGGAGGCCTCTGGGCCCCGCGGAGCCCCAGCTTTTGCCTTGGTGCATGTGTGCGAGTTGAAGAGGGGGTCAGGGGGTGAGGGAGAGTTCATCCCCGGGCTGAGCGATGGCCCTGCCCGCACGGGAGGGGGACGTCCTCGCCCCCCGAGAAGAGTCACTGGAGGTTCATCCCGCCAGGGAGGAATTCTTCCCAGCAGTAGCCGTCCTGCTGATGAATCGCCCCGCGGACAGGGCTGGCGGCCTGCGCGCCCTCCCCTGCCGCAGCTGTGCTCCGGCCTCCGGCAGATCTGGCTGCCACCCACCATGGCCGTGACGGGCGCCCAAGACGAATGAGCCCCTGAGAGGGATCGGGGAGACCGCATGGGGGGAGCCCGCGGCGACAGCGTCTGCTCGCTGCTTCACTCACCCCAGCTCACCCGGTGCGAAGAGGCGGTGCTGGAGCTAAGTGGCTTCCTCGGGAAATCCCAGCAAAGCTTGCAGGCTCCTCGCTCCACCTGTTGCTGAAGGGAGCGCGGTGAGTGACCGAGGGAGGTTTTCTCTTTGGTCACTTCAAAAGGCAGCTAAAGTTTTATTCAGACAGGCCTGGATCACAAAGCGCTGACAATCTGCCACCAGCCCTAACTTCACCGGGCTGGGATCATGCTCCAGATGTGAGAAGACTGGACTGCCCAGCTATGACCATGGGTATCCCAGAAATGATGGCACCTTTCAAGCTTTCTTGTGGAGCAGGCAAAAAACATCACTGCAACTCAAGCGATGGTTTTGCAGCAGATTTTAGCACCAACAAGAGTGTTCTGTTTAAAGGGGCTTCAGAACAAATACTTTGAAAATTTTAAAATATATATATTTTATTATATGTTTTTATAAAGAAGTAGTGAGAAATGGAAGTGATTATTTTATCTTCCCATTGAACCATGGTGGATCAAAGCAAGAAAGTATGTATCTCAAAACTGACACATCCCTAAAAATTTCATGATTGTTGCTATTTGATGTGACACGTCACAGAATTTTATGTCAAGCTGAAGAAAATGTGACAACTTATATGTAGTATTTTCAGAAGCAGAGTTTAAGTGCAATATTGAGAAGTGTATCTGCAGGCTTTTTAAACTCTGCTTCTTCCCAGACTTAAGAAAAGCAACCCCATATGCTTTAAACTTCTGCACCCCATTAATTAAAGACAGAGCTTAAAAGTAATACTAAAAATAATTGGCTGGATTAGAAAAGGCTGTGGGTGAGCTGAGAAGTTACCATTGCACAAATATTAATAAATCACTTTTCCTGTAATTAGCAGAAAAAAAGAAGAGTGCAATGTGGTAAGCTAGCAGTAGTTTGGAAAAGTATGTTGGCTAGACCCTGTCATCCCTCTTCCTTTCCCTTTCCACACACACATCCTTTCAAACTAAGATACAGCTGCTGATGCCATTCATAAGTAAAGACACCAGCAAGCGCAAAACAGGATTTTCAAAAGGTCGGTAGAAAATGAGGAAATAAGCCAAATGACCAAGACTGTTAATAAGTGATTAATATTATGCTATTGTTACCAGAAATGGAACAGTTCAGCCTCAAAGTCCCTATACCAGTTCTTGAAAGGTGCAATTTTCTAATGATGTTACGCAGTGTAGCAGAATGCTAAGCACTCCTCGTTCTTTGCTCAGCACTTTCCTAGATGTAGCTCATGTGGAATGAAAGAATCATAAAGAGCTCTAAGCCTTCCCCTAATGTTGGGAGAAATCCAACATTTGAAAGCTTCCAAAATAAAGTCAATAAATAAGAGCAATGTTTTGTAAAACAAAAATAATCTCATTTAAGAGCATCAGTAAGAACGCTATCTAATTGTTTTCTTTTGGCAAGCAAGGAAAATAGCTGTATAGTTTTCTTGCTTCAGCACACACAAGTAATCCAAGGTGCAAAATAATCACAGCCTCCCTGATTCGACAGATTTCCCAGAGGTAGATTCTGATGTACAGTTCTCCTGGACGGTTTGTACACTTTCCTTTGGCTTATGATCATTCTGCTTTCTGGGTATCTCTCTTTTACGCTCAAGAGCTCGCCTTCCTGTTTCCAGCAACATCTCTTCCTGCCTCTAGACTGCCTCTTGTTTCTTTTGTGTATGCCGAAGGTTCTCAGCTTTTCTAAATAACATCTGCTCTTCTGTTTTACTGTCAGGGAAGCTCCCTGAAAGACTAGTTTTCCTTTAAGTGGATGTTAACTGTTACATTCTAGGTAAAAAAGAAAGTTCCAGGTTGTTTTCCCTGAAAAAAAACCCCAAAAATCAACAACCAAAACAACCAAAAACAAAACAAAAAAATCACACACACACACCAGCACACACACAAAAAAAGAGCACTTCAAAGCATTCAAGCATTTAAAAAGTTCATATACTCATTTTAGATATCCCCTGATGTTTTTGGCTCCAAAGTCACAATATTATGAAATTCTGCCACCCTATATCTCTGCCCTTTGGCACACACAAGTTCCATTGACTTCAAAGGGAGCTGTGTATGCACAACAGTGACATGTAAAGTCTCCTCAATCCTTTAATCTTCCAAGAATTTAGCATTTATTACTACCTCAAAATAAAAGGGTTTTTTATTCTTAAGAATAGTCTAAGAATATTGACCATCTCTCCAGCAAAGCACTTAGGCACATGGTAAAGTTTAGGCAAGTGAATAGTTATATTCACATACTATAAGATAAATGCACTTTTAAGTCAGTAGCACTGCTTACATGTTTGAGGCTGGACATGTGTTAACCACTGACCAAATCAGAACCATAGGAAAGAAATTTCTTCACCAAAGAAACCAGATCACAGGGAGGATAACAACTCCTTCTTCACCGTCACAGCCCAAAAACCTGTAGGTCTAAACCTAAGGTAATAATTGCCAGCATTTGTAACAGTTTTATTCTGCTTCTGCATATGTTAGGTTTATGCATTCTATTCATCGAAGGCAAACTTGAGTCGGCTCTGCACCCTTCCCATAAGGGAGGAGTGAAGGTTACAGGGGTGATCCCACCATGGGCTGGGCCTGCAGCTGCACAGTGCCGTGCTGTTCCACAGAGGCAACCTGAGGCAGTGCCACAGCTCATCTACCACTAAATTTGCATGGCCCAAGGCCAACCCACTTCACAATGACATCAGTGTCAAAAATTCCGTAGACTTCAGCTACATTCTTTGGGTAACAGACTTTTATTTGGAGTAGCCCCTTAATTTCACATTTGTCTTTACAATACTCATTACACTCTTGATATTCCGTAGCTGCCACAATTATTATTCTTACATACTCTACAGTTTTTATTAGCATCACCAAAGAATGAGAACCAGATAAATACTGATATGTACTCATAAGCGATTCAAGAAAAGATGGTGAGATTTTGGGGCTGGGAAGTTTTCCTATCCACAAAGCATTTTTAGCAGCAGGGAAAGAACAAAGAGAAATGATGCTGTTTATTTTGATGGTTCTGAGAAACTAACATTCACCCCGCTCATCCCAGGAGCAAACAGCTGGCAAACAGCTGACAACATAGATATCAGTCAACTCCCACGTAACTCACAATATAATACAAAAAAATATAGGTAATAATGATATGACATGACAGGATGCATCTTTGATTGTGTGTGTTAAAAAACCAAAATCTTACAGTATATGGAAAAGATTCTGAGAAGTCTTCCTTTCTTTTTTTGCCTCCTACTTTCCTACTTTCATAGCATCATTGCATATTTGTGATTTTTCTGTAAATTATGGTTTGTATTTGAAACATTTTTCTTTAATTTCCATATTCCCAAAAAGTCATTTTACTATTTATGTGGTCAAATCCCCCCTAATGTGATTTGATGGCACATAAATAGTAGTACAACTTTTTATGTTGTCTATTGCTTATGTAGAGTTTCCAGAAACCCTATATTATAGCCTTGTATTAAACCCTGATAATTTTCAGGGGTCATCACTATAATATATGGCTGGAAGACTGCTATTGTGATGCTGTTGTCAGCCAAAAACCTTGCCTTCAAATGTGTGCCTCAACCACAGTATAACATAAATCAAAATATGTGTCTGCCTAGCCGTATATCTGTTCTGTGACTTTAAATATTTTTATAATCATGGGTGCAGGACGGAACACCGGGGACCTTCTATAACCGATGTTGGAAAAAAGTAAATGTTAAAAAAAGAAATAATTATAAACATCAAAAACCTATAGCAAAAATGAGCATCCCTGTACATTTTTAATGAGGGTCTAAGCTTACTTTGCATCGTAAGCCTCATGCTACTATATGTAACTGTCTATCTCAGCCACTAATTTATTGACCCCTGAACAAAGCACTTGGTAACCCTTTTACCCCTTTGCACACTCTCACCTGTGCCTCCCCCTCCTTCCCCCCCCCAAAATACAAGAATTTCTGTGTTGGTCTGTGATCACTTCTCTGAGATGAATAGCTGATACCAGCTGACAGATGGTGCCAAGTGGCACCCGTATTTGGGCAGAAGTGTTGGTTTTAAGGGTCGTCATCCATAGGGTGCACAGATCTGGTATTTTGGAACAGAATCACATTCTGATTCAAAGACAAACACTAAACCTATCCATAGCCAGTGTGTTCCAGTAGGAGATTTTAAGACATTCAGACTTTCCTTCCCCCTTTTGCGTTTCCAAGTCTCCCGTCAGCTGAGAGTATGAACATCAGACAGCTCTGACCCTTCCTGGAATATGAGTCTCTCTTCATTTTATTTCAGGCATCCCTGGACATCACAATGTTGCCATTTCGCACTTGTTCTAGTGCAGGAATTAGGGGTAAATGTGAACCTAAGGGCGCAAATGTGAACTATTCATGTGCAATGCAGTGCTGTGTGTGAGCCTCTCTCACTCACAGGTACCAACAGACCAGGGCTCTGTTCTGCTCTGTGCGTGCTACCCGACTCCTAAGGTGCTTTTGGAAAAAAAAAACCCTTTATCCACTGCCATCACCCTTCTGCAAGGTAATCACAGAATATATGGAAAATTCCAGAGGACAGTGGCATCCATCACAGCAGTAGTGAAGTTTTTATGAAGCTGTTTATGTCTATAGCCAAATTCCACAAAGTTTTATAAAGTGTGCATCCTCCTCACACCACTAATTCTAGCAAATCTGATCAAACTAACTGTGGGAGTTAGGAATACAAACACAGGATCAGGACTATAGCGTGTGAAACCTTCAGAGATGAAAATGCGACATAGTTTGAAAATAGTATTTCTATTAATAATGAATGTTCTCAATTTATACCAGATTTTGTAATGTTTCTGGGTACGCAGTGTTCCTCTGTTGTTGTTGTCCCAGATGCTTTCCTTTCTGACTGATTTGGTTCCCTTTCACAAATGAGCACCCCCTAGTCACCCTGGGGAAAGCGCTTGAGGGAAAAGGGCAGTTAAAATTACAAAACCAGGGAATTGACTGTAATAAAGTGCAGGGAAATTCCATGCAAATGTGGCCCTTAATTTCTTAGGCCTCTGCAACTTATCAGTACCTTTCAACAGGGCTAATGTCAGGTACTGTACAGCATTCCTTATTTTCAGAAGGCTGTTTCCTAAGGTCCAGATGATGTTATAAGTGGTATAACATGACTCAAAGTAGTTTTGCCAGATGTGATATCCCCTGTTGCAGCCTCAAATAGACTGAGAATGAGGAATGCATGCTCCATTAATTTCCATTGGAGTGAAGAATGCATTACTCCTTTGCCATTCCCATACTAAGAAATCTTCACATAGTCACAGCTTTATTTTCTTTATTCAGGAAGCCATATATTCCAGCATTATCCTGTATTTGCTTTTGGAGGATGTTCACTGACTTTTTCCTTTGTCACTTCTGCAACACATATGCTCAGTCCTGTCTACACACACCGACACAAATTATGTCCTCGAGGGAATATCTACAATGACCTGTTACTTTGAGTATTTCATAGCTGGTTTTCTCCTTCCAGTGATTAAACCCACAAATTTAGTTAATGTACAGAGCAGGTTTCGTGCATAAATCTACCCCCCATAATTGCTTTTAAAATGCTGGAACCACTTTCAGATGCTGTCATCCATTTCTTAGGCAGTGGCCTCCTCCTTTCGTGCATTCAGTAAATCAAAATTTACATGACTGTTTCCCACCAGACACTTGTGTAAGGTAGATCAGTTCTTTGTGTGGTCTTTTTAAATAGCATTTTTGGTGGATTTGGGAAAAAAAGAGACACATTTATAAATAAAAAATTACTAGGAAAGCTCCTAAAGGATGGTAACTACTGAACAATCTCAGGCATATTAATAGAGGGAGAAACTCATGACATGTCTCTCTCACGTTGTTAGACTGGTCATTACAAATCGCTCATCTCGCACCACCATTCTGAAGTGTTGCGTTATTATTAAAAGTGTCAGTAACTTGGCCTTTTCTGAATTAACTCCTCTTCACCTCTAAATGACAAGAAAAAGCGGTATGTATCTTTTTAGCCAGTCAGCAGAACTGAGCTAAGTCACACTTTGCTAATCTCCATGCTCCACTATTGGCACACAGAAAATGGTGTTCTTTCATGGTAAAGCTTAAAACTACACTGGTGGTATTGTACTAGATACCATGCTACTACAATTTCACTGCAATTGTGAAAGCCTAAATGTTTGTGCACATACTGGAGATGTACCCGAGGTAAAACCTAATTGGTTATATTAAAAAAGAAGTAGCAAGTACAGTCTGCTCTCTGTTTTCATAATTTCTAAAAGTTTCTTTGCTTGACAGTTCAGAAGCAGTAGCTTCCCCTGGATTCCCTAATCCTTGCTACAAATGGGGGAAATTTCTACCATATTTATGCCAGACTTTGCCAGAGATGTTATTCATTTTCAATACTCAGTGGCTGAGTCTTTGTTTAAGTGAATTTGAAACACATCTAGTGTTTCTCACAAGCAGGATATAAAGTGCACCTAGAGAGGTTAACTCTCAGTTCATCTCAGGTACTCGCTTCCGTCATAAAAATGTATTAGCAGAAAGCTGGAAACGCAGCCCAGATCTTCAGCTGATGTCAGCTGATATACTTCCGCCGATTTCATAAACTGTGATGGGTTATTTCAGAGGAGGATCTGTCACAATTCATCACTGCTTTGAAAATTGTATGGGGTGATAATCACAGAGAATATTGCTACATGTCTGACATATTGCACAAATATTGCTCAAATGTGGTGTGTTGTTTTTTCTTGTGTAGCAAGTGACTTTGCAGTGCATGAACAATACTAAAATTAGCATGATGCTAGTAATTTCCTGATTGCTAAACTAATCTCATAGTCTGAAACCTGAGAGTGGCAGAAACAGGTAAAAAGCTCTCAGGTTTGAAAAAAGAAAAAAAAAAAAACAAAAAAAAAACCAAAAAACAAGACCTTACAATATAATGAATCTTGTCTAAAGCACAGATACAGAGCTGAGCTCAACTTCATGAAGATTGCTTCGTGACTTACAACACCACTGAAGTGTTACAAGCATAACCAAGGTTCCAAGTTTCATTTGCCAAAACACTTCAAGCAAAGAGGCAGCAAAAGATGGCCATCCTCCCCATCATGAGGCACCCATACCCTGAGACCCAAGAGCCAAGGCTGCTCATCAGACTCCTTTCTCATGAGCGCAACCCGGCAGTTCCCTAGGGACTCCCTGCATTTCAGGTGTGTTTTGAAAGCAGTGAGTAGTCTGGATGCCCAGCCCAAACATGTGACAGGTTGTAATGAAATCTTCCTTGCAGGATTTCTCAAGCAGACTAAGAGGAAAATGAGTGTGGAAGTCTACCTACTGGAAATTGTCCTTTGGAAATCTTCAGTGTCCTCTCTACTGCAGTGGTAGTTCTTCCTATTGCTGCTCTTGACTGCCTTCTCATTTGGCTTCTGCTGCTCTAATCTCTTCCTAGGCAGGGACATTATGATATTTTTATTAATGAAAACACGGGCTTCTGTTGTCCACACCTTCCTCTACCTCCAGTGGCATCAGCAGAGGCACTTCTGCTTTTTCCTGTTCTGTTCATGATCATGAACAGTGGCAGAATCGTGATCATGGCTTGCACCCTCCTCCTAGGTTATCATTATCTCAGTTCTGCTTGCTCTCATTTGCTGCTGTTGATTGCCCACCCCATGCCAATTTTGCCAATGCTGCAACACTCACTGACACCTCATTTGAAAGTGCACCACACATACACCTGCACAACAGAAGGATGGGCTGCAATCACAGCACAATTGTCATCATCCACATTAGCCTTGGGTGGCTGAAAATGTACAACATTGGCAGTGAAGCTGCAGTTCAAACCTCCCATTAGTTTGTATGTGAAAAACACATTGGACCCTTTGCTGTTGCACTTTCTTTGATAGAGGGCGTGTACTGACTCACAGAGCCTGCACCCTCAAGTTTCTAACTAGATATATCTAAAGAGGAAGGATACAGATCGAGGGGCAGGGGAGATGTTTCTTGCTCCACCGCAGGTTTGACTTACAAACATATGGAAGTCATAGAGCTCCACAGGTTCTTGTTTATAAAATGATGTGGGGCTGGGGACATGACAGATCACATCTGCAAAACTCAACAGCAGTGGCATGGTTGCAAAAAATACCACTCTACTTGAAAACTGCATTTATTTGGTTTTTTTCATGTGGGAAGTGGCTCAATTGGGCCAACGCTGAGTGATGCTACTCAGCTTGGGCAGATGTTGATAATTTGCCTCTTGCATCTGCTGGTTGAATGCCACTGTATCTATGTCACAGAGTGCAGAACTGAAGGTTGAAAGACACTTGCAAACTCTGGTTATGGAGATCAATAAAGAGCAGACATTGTTACTGCCTTTCCACCATCTCAACTCCTAAGTCCTCCTTTTACAACACGCTATTCGACTTTCAGTTTTATGAACTGCATTGAGCTGTATGAAGAGTTCAAAGCAGATGGGCTAATTTACCTCTTCCTGCTCACAGTCACTCTATGGATGGACTGTGGTTTCTTCCCCTTAACCAATTATCTGAGTTTATCTGACAGAGTGTTTTTCATAAAACAGTTAATCAGGACTATTCAAAAATATAAGCCAAATTACTTAGATAATACTGGCCACATGAGAAACATGTTCTTTTCGTCTCTCAGCTGATTGGGTATACTCAGACATGTATCCACAGCAAATATTTATATCTACACTATTAACATTCTACTTCAGCCTATTAGAGTTTTGGTGCTCTACTGTATTTGTAGCTCTAAAAATTTAAAAAAGCTCTTTTAAAAAATTATTTCTAAACATATATCTCTATAATAAATAACACAGATAGATTGCCATCAATCTGGGCACTCAAAAATTATTGCAAAGCATGAGAGTTTCTACCTTCCCTTCAAATGATTTCTAATGTGGTAGTATAATCCTTCCTTCTCCATTTATTATCCTATTTATAATCTTCTACTAACCTTTATGTTACCATTTGTTCCTAGTGCTTACTCAAATAGGGAACCTGAACTTAAATCCTTCCCTGGGGTCTGGCAAAGATTTAGGTGGCACTGACTGCCGCTCTGCCCTTCCTCGCATGGCAGACCAAAAAGTATGTGGATTTATTCTTGCCCACAAAGATTCCTTCCCATTCAAAGATATTCAAAGTGCCACAGGCACATAAAAGGTATTCCTTTGGCTGTATGGGCCCATAAACACTTCACTGAGAGCAGAACCTTGTTTTCTCAATGGGCCTATGTGGATAAAATTGAATACTATGGAGGGAGGTAAAATCAGGTTATAAAAACTTACCCACCCATCACTTCCTGTAGTGTACATGCCACAGCCAGATCCTGTCCTGTGCTGCTCTACATCCAGAGTAGCTCCATTAGGGCCATCATATTTTGGACTTGCCCTGTGTCATTAGGAGGCAGAGTTTGATTGCATGCAGCCACTTCATATCATTTCTAAGCAGAGGTAACCTTACCCTGGACTTTCCAATCCCAGCTACAGAAGACCTAGTTACCTTACACATGCTGTCTGAGACACGCAAACCCTAATGTCATCAGGCAGATGCTCTCCTTTGCCCAGGTGATCTGCAAGTACTGACGCACTTTTCCTGGCCTCCCAGCCCCTCCCTCCTCCTCCCTTTCATTTCTGCTCCATGCTTTTGGATCACAGTCTGTGAGCTATTTCAGCGGTGAGGCAGAACAGGCTGCACAATCATGTGTATCCAGATGATGACATGAGATGAGATACAAGATGTGATGACACCAATATCTCTATGAGTATATATGGCCTTTATGGCTGGTGCAGTGAAAACATGGAAAAATCTTGCCTGGGAAGAAGATTTTTTCCTCTCTGGGTTTTGGGGTTTTGGTGCATTGTCTGAGGATTTGTTCAACCCAAGACAGAGAGCTTCAGTTAAACTTTCCACTGTGACCAAACCTCAGACCATGATCATGGCACTGCTGCTACAATCTCAGCTGCCCTATGTCACAACTAGGCACAAATTAAGACCAGGACTAGTGGAGGGGTGGGAGAGGGGAAGATGCTTTCTCCTCCACCTGCTGCAAGCCTTGCATCAACTGCACCACATTCCACATTGTCCTCAGCTCTCCCCTTCTCTCCTCTCACTACCAGGTCCCATCCCAAGACGGCTCGGTGCCAAGGAGAGCGAAACAACCAAGTTCCCAACACACCTGTGGACTGCAGCAGTGAATCCAGGCTCAACTGCAACCTGGCATACACCCACTGTCAGAAACATTCTCTTTATTACCAGAATAGATGGAGCAGGCCTGAAGCACTGCCCTTGCCCAGCCAAAACCATGAGAGGCACACCTTGCTCCTGACAGGTAGACAACTCAGCAGCCCAGCTGTCTTGGGGTGACTCTATCATGTGTATCCCCTATCATGTGCACACCTCCAGCACCGAAAGTCAGTGCTGAAAGCAGACAAATTCCATCACTCTCCCGGAAGCACAGTGAGTGGAGCAAGGGAAGGGAGAAGTTGTGCTCAGGGGGTAGGGGAAGAAAGGGACTAAGGAGTACATGCACCCACATGTGAAGCTCTGACAAACAGTCGTGTGATTTATCATCATACTCCCACTTGTAACTCTAACCTAACAGTGTGTCATCTTTACTTTTCATGTTATTTATTTACAAGTGCATTTTCAGTATCAACCCTTTCATTCATTAATCCTAATGTGGCCTTTTTCAATGTCTACTTACCATTTTAAATACTTACTATAATTTACAGGGCTTTCTTGAACACATCCAAGGTATATTATATGGGGCTAGCTTAATGGAAAGTCTTGTACACCAAAGCAGGAAAAAAGCACATTTAATTTATGATGGCTTTGAATTTTGCTCATAATTTACTTCTGGAGAACTATTCATATAAAGCCACACCAATGCGAATTTTCAGTGGCAATGTAGAAGGAAAAAAACCAATAAATGCTGATCTTATTATTCATTTTTATTTTGAAAGCCATCCTATGTTGCATTCTGGGATTATGTAAACTACTCATAACTTGGCAAAGAAATTTTTGCATCTCATTATGAAAGAAATGCAGTGTAATGACGTGTGGGCCATAGCAAGACCTTGTTTCATGTGTGGTCCTAAGAGCAGTATCTAAAACACTTTGATATGAAGAGTCATAAGGTTTCAGTTGTATTCATCCTTCACCACACCAGTGTTCACCAGGAGCTGAAGAGTTTCAGCACAAACACTCATGCCTAAAATTTGCAGCAGTCGTACACAAAGAAATGGCTCTTTCATCTCACTCCTTCCTTCTGCTGATTCATTAGCAAAGAGGGGGGATCATCAGTTTCTGCCCCACAATATCGATTCCAGAGCAACCCCATGAAACAATAAAACAGATGGGGCTGATGATGTAATGGACATAATAAGAAACATTGCATGGGTATGATTTTTTTTTTAATTAAGATTTTTTGAAAACCATCCCATTTTGGGCAGATATCCCACTTAAACCTAGAGAAGCGAGACACTGAGAAACCTTTCCTACCCAAGCATCACAATGAAATGGATTGAAGACAGGAAAAACTGGTCACTGAATGCAGGCATAAAGCTGAGCAGCAGCATGGGTGATGCTGTGGGAGCACCTTGGGGGTTCACCTGCCTGGAGCAGTCATGGTATCCCTGCCCACAGCTCAGCTCCCAGCCCTGATTGCAGTGGCTCTAGTTCACACTGGCAGAGGGCTGGCATGCCTCAGACTACAGAAAATGTGGATGGGGATGAAATGCACAGCCGTAATTCTCCGTCGCTTCGCAGAGGAAGTGTGCCGGGTGCAGGCAGAGGAGGCAGCCAGGTTGCTGTCAGTGGATAAAGTGGCTCACTTGCCTGCATCTGTCTGTCACATAGCAGGCAAGAGCTTCCCGCTCCCTCCTGCACTTTGTTTGATCCCCAGCATCTTCTGCTCCCTCATCCTCTCCATCCACCCTTTCCCCATTCCCCCGGAACGATATTCATGAGGTGAGAGGACAGACCATAGAGAGACCAGAAGAAGGCAGGTATGCTCTGTTGTGAGCATTTCTTGGGCTTCTGCCACTGTGCTTCTGATCTTGAAGCCTGACAGGCAGAGAAATCTGGCAGGCATGATCCAATATTCTAATATTTTCCATGAAGAGGTGGAGCAATGGCTGGTGAAATGTTTTCATAAGTCACCAAAAAAAAAAGCAAAGCCTCTTCCGTCCCTCCATCACTCGCTGCACAAAGACCGTCTGTTTCTTGTGTGCGGAGACCTTAACGTTTTGCTTTTGAGAAAGACAATTTCTGGTCACCGTTTGCAGGGGACACAGGAAATTGCTTTTGGAAAGGCATACTGGAGGGCCCAGCCAGGACACAGCTCCTTCAGGAAAATGTGGTCCTGCAGACCTTCCTCAGCACCATTGTAAACCTGCTGCACTAGCAAAGGGACCCTAGGAAACTTACACTCCATGGATCACTTTTATGGCAGTACCTTGAATTCAAATTATGAAATTTTGGAAATATTAATATCATTAGTAGAGAAGAAATAGTAAAATAAATACCCTCTTGTAATTTTGTCAGAAGGCTGTTTTCCTCACTGGGGAAAGATCTGGCTTGAACAGAATGTGTGATATCAGGGCTAAACAAGTTAATTTGATTTCAAACTTTCCAATGAGTCTTAGCATTTTCCCTTTCACTGAATATTATGACACAGGGCCACTGCGGTTTGTAAGGCATTTTTAAGATTGAATGTGAAAGATCCTGCAAAGCAAAAAAGATTACTATTTGTTGTTAATTTATATAATAGCATGAGTGTGAAGAATGTCTTGCCTCAATCTTCTTTTTTTAATGGCCACTGGTTTGCAGTCATAGTTTTGTGCCTGCAATTAATTGTGCCTGCTATAGAAACTGTGGGTTGCACTTAATTGTGACTTTGGCTGATAGCACTTTGACATCTGGCTCCTTGGTTATTCTTGCAGATATGAAGGCTCTTTTAAATACTTGCTCATTTGTCATTAAGTTAGTCCAAACAATTTCAGGAACTTAGAATGGGTGCATTAAAGAATTTGGAAGATAAATACTGCTCCATTATTGACACTTCACCAAGAGCAGTCTCTGGACACTCATTTATGGCTTTGTCACAAGCCATGAGCAACATATTAGCATACACTGTGTTGCTTCAGAAGCAGACCAGGAATTGCTGGGACCTCCACTACAATCAAGGATGTGATTTTCACATATAGAGGCAGAGCCAGTTTGTGTCTAATTACAGTGACCTTGAGATAAGAGCTTGTGCCTTGCCTTCCAGGAAGACTTCTGTTGCTCACACCCAAGCCAGGCTGCCTCAGCATCAATGTTTCTGCAGTGTCAGTTAGCTAAATGAAGATCAGCTTTGGGAATCTCTAACCCTCCTGCTTTCACAACACTTAGTGTAATCTGGGCACAAAATTCCCATCTGGCCTTTGCTTTTTTCTGCAAGGGAGAAACAAAGTGTATCAACCATGTCAAGTCTGCAGTACCTGTCCCTGGAGCGTCTGGTCCATTAAAGCACCCTGAGCAAATGGGAGAAGGGTGGAGTCTGGCTTCTCACCTGAACCTAATCATTGCTCACACGGTTGTTCATGGAAACAAGTGACATTTTGGCCATAGCTGATTTGCAGTACAAATCTGGGAAGATCACCATGGCCTCCCTGCAGAGCTGGAGGAATGTAAGGTTGAGCACGTGAATGCTTTGAGATCCTCTGATGGGAAATAATCATGTTCTTTGTGTGAAGTTTTAGCAAGACATTTTTTCTCTGAAAACAACCAGTCTTCGCTACCCTCTCTTTCACTTTACTCCTTACCCAGGTGTACCTTAGAAAAATGAAGTTGTGGTTTCACATACAGAACTGAAACAAAATGCAAAAGATGGCCAAGATTAGATGACTACCTTTGCTTCCTTGTGTGTCTGTGTTAAAGAGGTCCTGGTAGCTTCTTTGTCATTTTAAAGCCTATTCTGGAGCACTTGTGATGGCTTAGAAAGAATTCAGCATTATTAATGCATTACAGGTTGAGTTAGGTCCAACCAGAGCTGACTGAAAATGAACACAAAGAAGAAAAAGGCCTGGAAATGAGAAACAGGTTCTTGGTAACCTATTTAAAGATGGGGAGTCTTGGAAACGTCAAAAAGAAATATGGAGAGGATATCAAGGTAGAGCACAAGCAGCTTCAAGGAGGAAAATAAATGGTGGAAAAATGTTCCCTGGGATTTTCAGGAGGAAGTCAAGAAAGGTGCAGTGGCAGAGAGACACACAACACAGTACGTAGAGACAGGGAAGAGAGTGCTGTTTAGCACAGGGGAAACTGAAAGAAGAGCAGGTGAGATCCTCTACTCACTGCCAATGAAGGACAATAAATCCCCAATGTGCAGCAGTGAAGACTGTTGTACATCCTGAAGAACAGGGCCCAGGGAGGGTAAATGCTGGGGTGCAGGGCATGGGCTGTTGTGGGGAATCAGACATTTCACTCAAAGGATGGTCAAGGCAGAGCCCTGAACCAGGAGAAGAGTTTGGGGACATGTGGAGTGCCACTGGAGTAGCCTCTGCTGTGCGAAGGGCACTGTGCTGATTACATGTGACCAAACACCTTTCTCTGATAATTGAAACAAAATCTGGCAACACTGCACTGGAAATACAGTGGAAGAAACATTAGTATCCTGCTGCAGCACTGGTGAGACTGAAGGGAGCTGACTAACAAACCTTACAGAGAAGGAAATTCTATTTTTTTGAGGTAAAGTGTGCATGAGGGATTAATATATCTGAGTATTTGTTTCCCTTAACTTTGGTATAATACTCTCTATGTTGATTCAGTGAACAACAACAAAAAAATAAAGTTAAAATGAGGTTGAGTACAGCCATTCAGCTGTCAGTCTAAAATCTTATTAGACATGTTTGTCCTCCAATTCAAGTATAACATTTTTTTGATTGATAGAAAATGACAGGTAGTAAAGTTATGCAATTATGCATGGAGGTGACATTTTTTCTCCAATAACACTTTAGGAATGTAAGAATTTTGTCATCCTCACTACCTGCCTTGTTGAGAAGATGTGATTTACACTCTTATCTTGGGGGAAGGGAAAAAGAATTGTTGCTACTTCGGTGAATGATCTGTGCATATTTTAAACTGGAATATACATCCTTTTTATAGTACTACAGTACTATATCCAGACATCTTTTCTGAGGAGAGTTTCCTTGGGACTGGATGCATTTTTGAGCAGCAATGGCAGGAAGCACTTGCAAGCAGGAGGCTGACACTGACATACTGTAGCAAGAAGAAGACCTGTCACAATACCCACTTACTGGATGCTGCTCGGAGTCCAAACACAACCTAAACTTTTGGCTGATCCTTTTCCATCTCAGGCTGTAACCACTGACTGAAACTGTCTGCACGTACATTGTTTTCTTCCATCTTCTGCTGCCTGGCACCTGACACCTGCAAATTGGATGCATCACAAGGACCGCCATGCATCCGTTACAAAGTCCACGATATTCAGCACTTGTAAATGAACAATAATTAAAATTAACAAAGCAGGCCTAAGAGTGCAATGCAAAATGTCAATTCTCTCCCTGAGTGAAACTGTGATCTACACACATTAGAAAAGAACGAGTAAGACAGAGGAGACCTTTCAAAGAACAATGAGACACAGAAGGGACAGCAACAACAACAAAAAAGGACTTTTATACCATTTCTAGCACCCAAATTAGAAAGCAGCCACCTGCACTCTCAGTCAGCAGTGATGCCAGCCACTGTGTATCCAAAGCAAGGTATCTCCTCATGCCCCATTTCAGCTGCCCACCGCTGACACAGGACCAAGCAGTGGGCAGGATAAGCTTGCCCAGAGTGTAGGGAGCATTTGAGCTGGACTGGGCTGTGCGTCTCTGGAGATGCACCAAGGAAGAGACACCCTGTAGCCCTTCCCTCCTACGTGGAGCAGTCATTAAGGCACACTAATGTTAAGGCAGCATTTCAACATACAACTGATAATATATCAGAATTAGGCCCATATGAAACCAAAGGAAATATTTGAGACAATCTGTACTAGTAAATATCCCCACATTTGATTGTAATGTATATATATGACTCAAAAAAGATCTGGCTCCACAGCTACCAGTATAGGTGATAAAAATAGATGTTAACTCCAAGCACATGGTTCTCACTAGAAATCTAAGATTACACTTCTCTTCACAGTCCAGTTTTCTGAGATTAATTTCAGTTTAAACAAACAGGACAACCATCAGACTTTTAACCTAAGTAGGTTGTTAGATTATGTAGATTACAGAAATACTTCAGCACCTAAGAACCAGTTAGAGTAGGACACATAATGGAAGAAATTATTTGATTCCAAATCAATGGGAATGTTCTTATTTCTCTCATAGAAACTGAATAGTTTCCCTAAAAATGAGATTCCTTCAGCCCATGAATACTTTCAGTTCTGAATTATATGCTTGTTTAAGCTCCTGGAGCATCTTAGGAGAAAAATTAAGCATTTTCTCAGACACTAATTTGAGAAAGGTCACTTATTACAGTGTTTTCATTAAGCATAGGTCCAGCTTCCTGCATTTGTCCTTTCGTATCTTGCTGTCTTTTGATTCTGTCTTTATCATCATAGCCAAGCACTGACAGCAGATGCACACAACAGCAGTAAACTGCCTTTTCTTTTTACAAAGAAATAAACAACAGGCGTGATCAGCTAATGTAGCTCCTCACCCATTCAGTCACCCCTGGGAGTTCCCTTACTGACTGATCTACTCATTAGTTGGGGTTAAGGTAACACTGCCAGATGAGTGCTTTGGGGAATGGAAACCACATGGGGCCAGCTCCCTGGGAATGGTGCTCGCCCACCTCTGTACTGAGATAGGAGGCATTAAAGGTGCAGAGAATCACTAGATCATACTGTGAGATCCTTCCCTCCAGATGGAGAAGTCTTTTATTCTGTCCTACGTGACAACTCTAGGAGTGAGAACATTCTTATCTTCTGAAGCCCATTCTGAAATCAAAAAGGGGGAAATATGCAATCAAAATCCCTCAGAGCTAAGGAATGTTTCTTGATATCCTGTCTAAATTCTCTTTTGATCTTCATCCCATCAAAACCTCTGGGGCCGCCCTAAATCACCCTGTTCCCTGCTTGGTGTTTATGTCTTTCTGTTACTTATACACCATTAAAATGCACTCCTAATCAAAATATAACTCACTTAATCTTCTTTATAAATGAATCCCCCGAGACTCTTAATCATTTGGATTACTCTTCTCTGGACTGTCTCCAATTTCTTGACAGCATTCTGAGATTGACATGTCCCAAACTGTACACAGATCTTTTGATGCAGCCTCAACAGTGCTGTAGAAAAGGAAACTGTTGCTGGAACTTGTCAGAGGGACTCTTGGGAAAACCAAATGCCATTGGCTTCATCTCTCGTTTCCATAAGAAAGCATAATGATTTAACATCTTCAGAGTGAAGCATTTTCATTTTTACCTTTGAAATGACTTCCCATTTTGCTTTTTGAATAATAATTTTTATGATTTGGACACATTCTGCATTCTGGCTGGAATGCAGTAGCCACTGATCTGAACAGTTGTATTGAGTTTTGCTGTTTTATTTTGACTCACCTATATACACAGGCTGTCATTTACAAGATTTATCATTACTTTATTATTTACTGTTACCACTTATCATCTTTGCTTTAGTTCACACCATGTAGAAACCCATTCTGCTACTCTCCACCTTGTCCTTCTCCACCCTTTGCCACATTATAATCAAAAATGTTAAATAAAAATAGACCTAGGTCATATCCCTGCATAGCATCGCTGTAGGTAGTCGTCAGTAACTGAACATCTCAAGTTATTATTTTCCTTATTTTATGGACCTTCAGTTCACTCTTGCTTTACATAGCAATGCTGACATTCACATCAATGTTAATTCCTGCTTCAAGTAGGATTTCAGGAGGGTCCAGATGCACTACGTTCCTTTACGTTTTTTGCCCACTTTTGTAACTTGATCTGAAAAATCAAGGTTTGTCTGTCATGATTTATTCTGTAGAAAACCTTGCTGTTAATTGTGCTTATGGTTTGATTTCTGTCTTAATACACATGCCATTACCTTACTGGGAACAGAAATTGGACTGCTGAATGCTTAGTGCTTGGATTTTTTTTTATTTTCTTTTTTTCACTTCTTTACCTTTCAGAAGTTCAGTATTTCCTTTTTTCTCCCAGCCCTCTGGTACCTTCCCATCACACTCTGTAACTTTCTGTAAGTAATTGCTAGTGTTTCTGTAAGTTCATTAGCTAATTCCCTTAACACTCTGAAATGCATGCACACCTGCTGATCTGTATATATATTCAGATGTTTTAAGTATTCTCTTACCTGCTGTTCATCAATAGCTTTGACAAAGTCGTTATTGCTACTTAATTATCCATTTCTCCTATCCTTATTTTTCTTGTTTAACAGATTTTTATAAGCATTTCAGTAGTTTACCCATTTTAGAACGGTCATTGATTTAATCTTCTTCCTCATTTATTAATGAGTCTACTTTCTCTCCCATATTTTTTGTTCTCTTAATATATTTCATATGCTTTTCTTCTTCTCTTGAAACCCTTTGGCTATTGCTGACCCATTCTTCTTCCTGCTGTCCTAATAAGCCTAAATCAAAGGGGTTTTCTTCTTGGAACTGTTTTTTGATACAAGACTAGGGAAAGGTGCTATTTATTTATTTACTTACTTACTTCTTTCCTTGTTGCTGGTAAAGAGCTGTGGGCTCATGGTTGGGGTTTTTTGTGTTTCTTTTTTCTTTATTTGTCTCTCCATTTTTTACTATACTTACAAGTTGTTGCTGTTAGAGGTTGGACTCGATGAGCTCAAAGGTCTTTTCCAACCTAGTTAATTCTGTGATTCTGTGATTCTGTGTCTCTCTCTTAAACAGCTCCTAGACCTGTGTCCCTGGTGCCAGTGGGGTTGTCATCTGATGAAAATTCTCATTCCTTCCTCCCCACCTTGCCCCATTTGCTTATTCACTCACCTGTCATATATTTTCAGCCTCCTAAATCAGGCTCCAACCTGCCTAATCTTTCTATACAAAACAGTAGGTGTCCACTCCCTGTTTGGGACCTTTAATCATAAAAAAGACTGGGAAAAGTGTGATCCTGATCCTGCCTTCTTCCATTTTCTTTTCCTTTTCATTGGTGACATCAATAAGATCTGGACACCTTATCTTGTCCAAGCTACGAACAGTTACTCTAAGTCATAATTGGAGCAGGCCTTTGGAATTAATATTTCACCCATTGACTGCCACTTCTCTCCCCATGACGTACAGGAAGCAATCAGTCTGGACTCCCTGAGACAGGAAGTTTTTAATGAAAAAAATTATTCTTTCTCTAAAAGTTGAAGCTTACCTCTAACAGTGACTTGGGCAATACAGGGAAAGAGCAAAAACAGCCAGGTGCACAAACAGCACATTGTACATGGACATGTTTGTGTACATTGTGCATCACAAGGAGCTGTTGATGAAAGAAGTTTTGCCTGAGAGATTTCAAAAGAAACTAGTTCCAAGCAGATAAAATAAAATAGTTTTTGAGGGACAAAGCAGAAAATTATGCACCAAAAATAAGAGTAGAACCAGAGCAGAAAAAGGAGGGAGGACGACATGCAGTAAAGGGTGAGAAGTGCAGAAGGAAGAATTTCATTCAGGAAGAAGGGAGAGAGCTGAAGATCACACAAAGAAGCAGATCTGTCTGACTGGGGATAATCAGGAAGCCTCTCTCCAGAGGTGATCTACAGACTGGTAAACTGCACACCAGTGAGTGTATGGTAAGTTTGGAGCTGGAAATGAAAGTGAAGACTCTACTGCCTATCTTCAGCACTGAGAACATAGTCAGATCAAGGATGTTTTCATTAGGAAAGACCCTCAAAGTGAGTTATCTGCCAAATACCTTCAGTAGGAAAACACAAGTGCTCAGGGATTAATGAAGCTACTTAAGGAAGTCACTTGAACAGCAGAGCACACAGACTGCAAAGTGAAAAAAAGAGATTGCAAGGAAAGTCTCCAGACTTAACTGTGTAACCCCCTCAAACTATATTATTAGAATGAAGCCTGGACTCAAAGAAGGAAAGGATCTGAACAGCAAAGAAAGCTATTTCCTCAGGCAGGAAATACAGACACAAAGTGAGAATCTCCCCGAAAGGAAAGTTTTCTGGAAAATTAAGCTGAGTTAAACCTTGCAAGGGTGATTAAAACAAATAGCACCCATTTCCTCAGCTGTCTAAATAGAAAGGGAACACTGAATGAAGAAATGGAGCTTCTAAAGAGTGAGAATATAGCAGAGTTTAAAGGCAACCTATAAATGGCCCAAAACTGAATTAATACCTTTGCCTCAATTTTCAATGAAAATGGCATGAGGACAAAGGGTAATGAGTGGAAAAGCAGGGATTAAAACCCACCACATTCATTGTACAAGTAGAATTCAGATAGTATAGCATTCACAGGTGAGAGAGGTGAATAGCCTGGATTTTGAAGGCACTATTCCACTTGGAACAAACACTCTGATAACAAACATTCCTAATTTAGATATCAGGTCATGGTTAATACCAAACCTGCACCCTGCTTCAATTCTCAGTCTCAGTTTACCTTCCTGCATCTCTTTGAACCATTTGTTCATCTTCCCTTTGAGATTCCCCAGACTTTTTAACACAGGCAGCACATACTTTTTCCCTACTTCTGTTCCATAAACCCACTTATTCACCTGAGGATTTTGGGAAACAGTTTTCCAGCAGCAGTCAACATGGGGTCATGTGAAACACTTCAAGTAAATTACTTTAATCTTGAAAAATTATAAACATCTGAAAAACAGAGGCTTAGGATGTTAGTAATGTACTAATATAAGAAATTATATCAGTTATGGTTGAACTGAATTTCTACCATAGGTGAAAGGTGTTCTGTTTTACTACACTGTATTTTCTCTCAGCAAACCACTCCAAGTCACAAAAATACATAGAGGGAAATAAATAGAGGGAAACACTTCCAACACCTTCCAGAACCTTACCTCCAGCTAAAGGCCTCCTTATAAGTCCAACCCTACCAGTAATGTGAAGGATGAGGTTCTGACAGAGTTAATAATAAGGAATCTGTAAAATTTATACTGAGCTGACTGATTTGAGAAACACTGTACCCCGTTCGTTCTCCCCCAGAGAATTTCATTTTTATCTTGGTTATTGTTAACTGTTCTCTGTTAGTTACAAGCCAAAAGCGGAGTTTATTTTGCATCACCTTTATTCCTTCTTCCTTAGTGCTACTTAATGAGTTGAAGGGGCTGGAAACTTGTTCTCAGCGAAGCAAATATCCTGTGAGTTATAAGTGACATTTCATCCTCATATGCAGATTTTTCTGTGCCTAAGTGAATTATTTACAAGGTACAGCTTGTGGGCTCCAACAATCAGCTGCCAGAGATTTACACCTACACTGAGTCCCTGCTCTCCTGCTGGGAATATGTGAAGTTTTCCACCACCCTTTAAGATCTGAAGACTTAACAGAGAATAGCTCTCCCCAAAGCTGGCACTGCTTTTCTTGGGATGGTGGCTGACTAGGCTTTGCTGAGGGAGAGAGAATAATGGTGAGCTGAGACACCAAGAGTGACTGCTTCAGTAGCTTAAAATAGTCTCTTTTTTCCCCCTCTGCATGCAGCTGCAAATCAAAAGTATCATGGACCATTTAATTATTGTACTTTCAGTCCTGTATGCATAATGACAAAGGTAGTCGTAGCATTGTTTTTTCTCTTTAATGAGGAAAAAGCTCATAGAAATTGGATGCTACTGTGATCAACAAAATAACAGGGAGGTGGATAAGAACAACAAGAGAATTATTAGGTTCCCTACCAAAGCCTACCTTCATATTTAAAGGACCAGGAGAAAAGCTTTAAAAACATATGAGATTTAAGATAAATTATTTAAAGTAAATTTGGAAGTGTTTTGAAAGCTCTGTTGCTCTTCCTGAGTCTTTTCATGTAAGACAGTATTGCAGAGAGCAAAGCATTGTGAAATGGGGTTGTAGTTACAAGAGCAGTGACAGTGTGGTGCTGCATCGCCAGCAGCCAAGTTGCTCCGGAGACCGTGAGTGTGGAGCGCATGTGGCTCCTTCCTGACGCCACAGGTGGGCTTTCTTTCTCCTTTATAATCTTCAGAGCTTTTCACTAGCTTTCAATACTTCCATAATGTTTAGAAAGCTAATGATGTTTACACTTGGGTGGAAAAAAAGAGAGCTCTGTTGCAACTTAATCTCTCAAGAAAAGCAGTAAAAGCCATCTATGTGGTATATGTAGGTAGCAAAACAATGTAAAAGAGTCATTTGGGGGGAACAATCCCTCAATGGCAGGAAAACGGTTCAGAAGGCATAATAATTATTTTCCTATTTAGGTATCTCTGATCCTGGAATTCTTGATGTGATTCTCTCTTTCCTTCCATTTGAATCTCCACTGACAAGAGATAATTTGTTGCTTTTTTCATTTCCCTCTCATCCAGTTTATTTCTTATAATATTAGACTTGGTGTAAAATTGATTGAGTATGCTTGTACCTAACCAGCCTTCCGGGAAAAAAAGACTTACTCTCAGGCTCCTGCTGCTGATAGACAGACAGACAGACAGATAGATAGATAGATAGATAGATAGATAGATAGAAAGAATACTGAGGCTTCCCTCAGGTCACATGTGGCAGAGTTTATGTAGAGGCTAAACATTCAGTAATACTTTTCAGTAAAATATTTTCCCCCTTCATGGCTTTGGGACTTGATCCAGCTTGAAAGTTCAACACATAAATACATGCTTAATTATGCATCACGGAATTCTCGTTGAGTCTAATAGTCAATGTGTGTGTGCTGCTGAATTTGGGACCACAACCACACCCAAGGCTCACTGTCTGTCTGCAAATATCTAACTCTGTCTACTGCTGCCTCTGTGAGACCCCAACAACCTCACTAACATTCTTGGCCTCTGAGCAGGATGTGGGGAGCACAACCAAGATAATCCTTTGTGTTCTAAAGGATAGTGCGTGGCAGGAAGGCCCGGACCGGCTTTGTGAGAGAAATGTCCCCAGAAAGTAGCTAAAATTTTTCTGCAGGAACGAAGAGTGAAGTTTTTTTTCTACATCATTCCCCTTGCTGATAAAAGGTTTGAGATTGTGTTGAGAATCTTCCTCAGCATACTAGTAAATACCTTTTTTACTTTAAACCAAAGAACAGTAAAATGGCAATTAATTTAGACTAGGTAAAATATATAATTACCTAGTCATAAAATGGACCATAAAAGTACTACATTGTTGAATCCATTTCATTAGTAGCATGTACATAAAAACTGTTTTAGTGTATAAAGACGTAAGTATTGTGCTTCACTGTTTTCAAATGACAGTGCCTTGCTTTTTCTTGGTTTTGCAAACAGACCTCTCAGCAATGTTGCTCCAGGAGTTGTTTAAACTTCTTTTCCTTGTATTATCCACATTATGCTAACTTCGTCTTGAAACAGCTCAAAAGCATCAACATAACTTAAGAATCCAAACCAAAAGCTGTAGGTCACATGAACCCAGACTGAATGTTGATGAGGCAGTTTTACCTGGACTGGGAGGTGGGTTTTAATGCCCTTTTTTTCATTTTGTTTTAATCCCTAGATTTGGGGGTGTTGCAGACAAATTGGCGAGTTAAGGAGTAGTGGCAATCCTATACAGCTGCCTTTGTAACTTTCATATCTCTATTTGTTTGCTGTTTTCAATCTGAAAAGCCTGCAAGTCTTTCAAGATCCACACACCTTAACTAGTATGTTCTACCAAAAAAAAAAAAAAAAGAAAAAAGAAAAAACCTTAGGAGATGAGGAAAGTTGTTTTCCTCGAGTTTTTAATCTCTGGTAAATTCAGTGCAATGTATCTTCTTTGCAATGTCACCAATTTCTGTGAAACAGAATATTCTTCAGTGATCAAGAATACAAACTGGCATAAAGAACTTCTTCATTAGGACATCAAAACTGTAGGAATATTTTCAATTTTTGCTATAACTTTCTCTCCAAAATGATTTCACTTTTTTTGTGACCACCTAAGGCTCTCTAAGGTACACAGCAACACAGTTTGAGACATCTCTGTGATGTTCTGTACATCATATAGTTGCTAACAACCTGTCAAAGTCATACTGACACCAAACTGAGAAGCTGATGGTTTTGGTAACGTATTAGCAGAGATGAAAAAAGATGGTCCTCATTATTGTAATAAAACCAACAGAGACACACTGAGAATCAATTACTGATTCTGTGACCTGTTGAACTAACCCTCAGTCAAGTGGGGGAACTGCACAGAGCATCTTACATTATCAAATGATTTAGGATGGAGCGCTGTCTGAAGACTTGCAACAAGTCAAGGCAAATACATTTCCGTAAATTGTAGCTTGCTTAATTACCTTGTTCCTGAGCACAAAGATCAAATTGAGCAACTTAAGGTGCTGAAGCACTCTGCCAGCTGGTCATGAGAAGGAAATAATTAACACACACAAGAGCTAAGTTTAAGGATGAGACTCCTACTGACAACAGCAAGGAGATCCAAAGTTAAGGCAGACACTGTGTCCTTGACTGGATCCATGTGCCTACAATTTGCAGCACATATTGGACTGGGGAAGAGCACCATGTGTTGCAGCCATTTCAAGCAAGCAGATGGCTTTTTAAAGCGCTTGGTGTAGGGAAAGCAAAGCCCTTTCAAAGGCTGGCATTTCACTCTCATTATTTGTCACAGACTGTTCCACCTCTTGCCTTCACAATGCCCGAGTATCACCAAGAAAATTCTTTCTCATGGAAGGATCTGTGCAAGCATGTGAAAAACATCCCCTGATACAATGAAGTGGCCAGCGAGACAGGAAATTAGTAGTGATATTTCATGTTTGGAAGCCAATGCCCAACTCTGAGTTATTTTTCTTTCCAAGATCCCACCCAGCCTTGAGAGAGAAAGCCGAAAGTCACGAAAACCCTGTTTGGTGCCTACCTACACTTCTCAAAGGCCTTCATGCCCACAGCAGAATCTTTTTGCCTATTCTGAGCATCTCACAAAGGTAACAACTTTCTTCCATAGCCAAATTCAGTTATAAGTGAAAAGTAATTGTTTACTGTGGAAAGATGAACCTGGGAGCCCAACTTTCGTCCACTGCTTCCCGCATTTTTTAATAGGATCTCTCATGCCTGCCTGAATAGTCACCGAAGACGAAGAGAAAAGGACACCTAATTTTAACATATCATCTTGAAGGATGGACTCTTTGGAGTACTGTGCACTACAGATTTGTTATGATCAGAGGGGCCAGATGTCACCAGCTGAGCCGTTCATTTGATGCTGCGCCATTGCTCGGTGCTGCTGCCATAGCTAGTGCCCTGCCCTTATGGTGGCTGCTGTGATTCATTGAAAGTAATATCATCCCAACTGCCACTCTGGGGAATCTTGCAGGCGTGATTTTCTAACACAGCATGACCCATTAAAAATAACTGCCAGGAATCCTGCGCTTTATAAAAGGGCATCTTCATTAGCTCTCGCGGTGGGTCGCCAGAAAGTCCCAGGCGCTACAGTAGTCATGGAGCAATTTGTAGTTATCAGAAACATTGCATTTAATGCTTTTATTCCTGTGGAGCTGGAGCCCACTGGTTACTAAACACGGGCTCCTCCTCTTAAATCACAGAAATTAAAAAGGGAAGAGACCCATCAGATTATTTTGTCAATCCACTCTTCGAATGCAAAACTGGCAAACGTATAGTCTTTGCCGCCAAGATATTCAGTGCCAGGGACACTCACCACTGTGCTACGGGCCACTTCACTTATCAGTGCCTACTAGTGCTTGGCCTTTCTCCTAAAACAATGAATTCCTGGGTATGCTGTGCAGCACTTCGTCCTTCACATAGAGTTTCATCCAAAGAACAGACTCTAAATGACTGCAGAGGGCTGTAGATTGGGCCTCTCACCTGCTCTATTTATTCTTCCAAATATAGTGGAATAGAAGCTGGTGTTTTACTTGGATAGTTAGACAGAAGAAATCTAAACTTCTATTTCTATCAGGTTGAATGGAACTTTTTTTTTTCCAGAACTGAACAAACCTTCTACATAATTTAAAACAAAAATCTTGGCTTTAGTACTGTATGGACATGTTCTACAGCATCTAATATCAACAAATCTTACATACCCCCATTGTTTATTAAAACAGGTACACACTTCCCTGAAGATCTGTCCTGCTTCCTAGCACTGGAGCTCATTTTACGGTGAGTTGGCAAGGGCAAAGTCCCCCAAAGAAGAGAAGAAACACGACGGGTGTTATCCATGAGTTTGTCACCCTGGTCCTCAGATGCTATGGTGATGAATGTCCTATGAAAAACACACCCCAGACTAGAGGGAAGGTTGTGGTAACTAGCATTAATAAGAGACCTGAGCCCAAACCCACATTTTTTTAGTCCCTTCTGGTAAAAGTATTTCCTCTTGTACTCTAGGTTGAATATTGACTCAAATGCAGTGGCCAAGTGACGTTCTGAAGCTCAGATTCTCTCCAGCACTGAGTATGAGCTATAGTGCTTTGGGCCATAGCAGCAACTCATAACAATGAGCAATAAAAAAATAAATTCCAACACATGTCGTGTTCTGCAAGGGTGTGGACTGAGCTTCAGTGCAAGCTCCTTGCAGGACTGAAAGAAAGGCCTTCAGGCTATGTTGCAGTTTCTGAATGATGTCCAGGAATGAGTCCTAGTTCGGTGGTGAGTATATCAAATACTGAGCAATTCTTTCCATTATATATTACCTCCCCAGCCATTATGAAATCATTTGGTATTCACTGTGATAGCACCAATCATTAATGCACTCATTTGGTGTTCTTATGGCTTGTCTTATGCACTTCCCTGGGAATTCCATTGTAATTAACCATTAGTTAATGTAAATAGTAATGGACATTTAAACGAAAGTGTTACCAGGCAGGGTCAGTAGTAGCAGAGAATCAGTGTGTTCGTGAAACCAGCTCCAGTCACTTCAAAAAGCTCCTCTAATGGTAATGAAAGCCTAATAGTAAATATGTTGCTTAAACAGAATTCAGGGCCTGTTGAAAACATTTTACAGCATTTCATCTGAAAACCATATTCAGCATTCCTCCTCCTCTTCCTGCATCTCTAGAGGAGTGGACACATGGGCAGCCTTCGTGTTATGCAGCAATTAGCGAGGATTACTACAGAGCGTTTCTCTGCAGAGCGTTATATACTGCATCAAGTACACCAGCAGAGCGTCGGATGTGTTGGCATGTTGCACAGGTCCTACGAGTGGTGGGTCACTGATAGGTTTAAACCAAGGAAAAGAGCAATAAAGAAAAGTGAGCTGATGAAAAGCTAAACTGGTTTTACTGTTTGCATGGCATCAGTCCTTGAATAAACTGAGGTAGTGAAATGTAATAGAATGGGATCTGGTATAATACCTTCTTCCCTGCCAGATTTGTATTCCTAGAGATATTTTAGAGCTGGAATTCACTGACCTTTGTACGAGTGACACAGATCTAGTTTTCTGGTAAGAAGACACAAATTATCATTGAGTGGAACTGTGAGGATAATTTCTTGCAGAAAGAAAAAGTAGAAAAACTTGATGTTTTGCCAGATTATAAAAGGCCAAAAAATTTCACTTTTCAGCCAGGGCACTAATGTGAATTATTATTGTGAGAAAGAACTTCCTTTTGCCAACTATAATAGAAATGTGAAGTTTTCACTGTCCTGTGGTGTGCTAGCCAGGGTTACTGTAAATAACAATAATAACAAATCAAAGTCTACCTCAAGAATCTAGTGGAAATAAAAAGTGCTTCTTCATTAGGTGGCCCCTTGGTAAACTTCATTAAAAGAATCTAAAACCAAAAAACATGAGAGCAGAGTGACTGAGCTTGTGGTATTTCCATCAGATCCCCTCAGTGCTTACAGGGCTATGCTTTTGCACATTCCGGCTTTTCAGCTTGCCACTCTGAATGGTCCCAAACTGTGAAGCACTTTGTGCAGAAATCCAGTCGTGAAATGGAAAACACAAGGAAGAATTTCATATTACCCTTCTTTTGAAACAAAATATTTTCATCCTTTGTCTACTTTAGCTTTTCCCTGAAAGAAATGCAGTAGAAATCTTTAATTACTCAGAAAGTTCAGGCTTCAAAATTTATATTTAATCTGGATTTAAAGGAGCATTTTCTGAACAGATGTGCTGGTATGCAAACACCTGCTGCTTCCTTTCTCCTGAGTATGCCTAATTTTAGTTATTTATTTTTTTTCTCCTCTTTGTTCCTCTTATCGTGGTTTCATTTAGGTCTTTCTGATTCTGAACAACGCCTTTGCTCTTTAAACTCCACAAGACTTGCTGAATATCAAAAGACACCCTGAGGACCAGTAGGACTTTGAGCAGAGCAGATAATTTCTCTTCCTTAGGGGCTGCTCTTTTGGGGCTCAGGACAAATGGTCGTAGCCCATTTCATCCTGACCTCCTCACTATGCTGATCTCAGCCATACTGCTCCAAATGAAAAGTGATGTCACCACCAGCAGTGCAGGAACTGCAGCAGGTCCTCGGTCCCACTTGTGTTGAACTGGCTGCACTTACCCTGTTCCTCAAGGCAGTCAAACTGGGCTGAAGAAGGAAATTTTTCTCATTACCAGCAGAAGACTAGTGCAATGCGGTAAGTTTTTTATCACTTCTTTCTCAATCTATGCTACAAAACTGATCATAAATAGTTTCTGGGTGCAATAAAATTGGGAGCCAGGCTTCTAGAGCAAGAGGGGAGAAGTAGGAATCTGGCAGAGACTTTGGAGCCATCCCAAATATTGGGTGGTGGGTGGCAGGAAAGTGAAAGCCATCTGGTAGCTCAGATTTCCTGTATAAGGAGGTCCTTTGGTTTTGAAAATGTGGGCCTCAGCTCCTCTGGGAAACAAATGCTTGCAAAATGAAGAAGGAAATGTAATGGTTTGCCTGCAAATTTTGATACGTGATGCAGTAAAAACAGGGTTTCTAATAATGACATTTCTACATTTCTTCATTATGAGTCATAAGTAAACATGACATTTCTGCAATGCGATCTAGATATGTGATCAAAGATTAAAATGGAGCCATTTTAATATTTTAATTATTTCGGCACTGTCAGGCTTCAGAGTCTGTTATGCCAACACCCAGTGCAGAGGAAATAATTTGTAACAAAGAATTTTATCAATTTTAGCTGCTTTTTTCTCCATGTGGATTGTGTGTGAATGGGTCATTATTTTCTCAGATTTGCTCATTATTCGAAATGATCCACAATGAATAATTTATACTAATATTTCTTGTTCTGCAGCTTCTTCACCACCAGTTTGTAGCTGCCTGGGCTAGTTTTGTCTGAACAAACATATCGCATGGCCTCATCTCTGCTTCCAGGTTGGCTGATAGGTGCTTTGCTGGGTAGGGGCTCCCATTTACAATTTTTATACGTGCTCTCAGCAGATATGGCTGTTCTCCACTTAAAAATGCTATTTCCACAAGCAATCTTACGAGCCAATTCATTCATTATGATATTCATGGAGAGTGAACAAGAGTGCAAATGCAGCAAAGAGAATTCAGAATTTTATCCCAGGAGTTATTTTGCTGATTTTCCTTGTTCCTTTTTTTTTTTGGTGGGGGGGGAGTTCTCAGCCCACCCTGATACCTGCTTTCACTAACAGACCTGTATAACTACTGGAGGAGTGACAGTGAGTTTATCTAGGTGCAAACATCTTATGAATGTGCATGAATCAGAAGGGAAAAGCTTTCTCAAACACCCAGTGGCTTACAAATTACTGGTATTTCAGTCCAGGGCCACGTGCTCCTAAAGGGTTAGGAAGAGGTTCCCCTCTTAGTCCAGTAGTTTCAGGCATTTAACAGTGTCTCATGAAGCATTTGACTTGATAACTAGGGAGTAATCCCAGACGGCTGAGTATCCATCCTATTATCCACAAAACCTAGTAGTGTAATATGGGTAAGATGCGAGGACGACCCTTTCTTAAAATGGTAAATCTAAAGAGCTCATCCCTAACACTGAAGAGATAAATCCTTCTCTGTTAAATCTGTGTCTTCTCCCTGCAGATCTTGCTTTTCACACCACCTGTGGCAATCAGTCCAAATTTCAAATACTCTACCAGTAAGACAATTTTACTTGTGTATTCCCTAAACCAATCCATTCATTCATGACCCTTTGCTCTGGAAATACATTTAACCCAGCACTTTTATGGTGGACAGAAGATATCAGAGGTAGGTGTCTCCTCCTCAGACTGCATAAGGCTTCCTACAGCAAAACCCAGTTTGATTTGTAAATTGGGCAGTCTGAATAATCAATTTTTTCATCATCTCCTTAGAAAGTCATACAATCCTCAAATGTCCAAGGTCTCACAAGAGTGTTATCCCCCTCCATGATGCCAGTAAACCCAATCTTATGCTGGAAATGATCCATTTGTGGTTCATGTTTGGAAGTAATCCAAAACCAAAGAGAGATGTGGTTGGAGCAATCTGCCCATCAATTAACATTACTGAACAATTCCTAAATTCCTGGTCTGCCAGAACAGTAGCGTGCAGTGTGGTTCTGGCCATAAAACCAAGGGTGAGGATGAGGCTCAGTGTGGAAGGAATCACACAGCTTGCTGCTTTATTTCATGTTCCTGTGCCACATTGTTCACAGGGGCTCAAGTACGAGCCGAAACTGCTTTAGAGAACGCCTGTTCTCCGTGAGTCACCGAGGGTGAGTCACGCACACCGACACAGGATCAGAAAGCCTTCCATTTTGCAAATGATAAGTGATGATGATAGTTAAGCAAGGGAGTCCACTGTGACTCTCCTATTCCAAGATGTGTCATTATAAACCTGATGGAACGCCCGCAAAGAAAATACCGTGCTCCTACTGCTTTGTTAGTTGTCCTTTCCTAGATAAAAGGAACATCCATACACATTTTAAGTTTCACCTTCACATTCTTTTATGCTTTCATCCTCAGAGGGGTGACTATGGAAAATGTCTGTAATGCAGCTACATCCATCTATCAGCCTAGCTTTCCCTGCTTCATCCCAGTAATAGCCAATACCAGTGGTTATGCAGAGCCCTACAATGGTACCTCCAGGAACAAAAAATGCAGCTTAGAAAGATTTTTTAAAAATTACTAAAGAATATTTTTTCATTTTCCATCCTCTGCAGATGTCATTTTCTTCTGATGAGTACCTCTAAATTTTGCCCTTGAGTCATTACACACACAGTGTAAGTTAGATGCTGAATCCAACAGGCTATTCTGGCCACCAGATGGAAAAGTTTCCCTTCAGTACCCACAAAACCATACATATGTAAATACAAATCTCATTATATATTAGGTATGAATATCTAGGTATACCTGCAAGTATCTGTAATAATGTATAAAATAAAATAAAGAACACATCAAAAAATGCTAAAGTTCACCAGAAAATGGGCAAAATATAAGGAATCAGTATTAAGGTAAGCAACAAACTTTTATTTGGCTTCCTTCTGCCTATGTGCCATAGCATAGTCCTTAATTACATTACTATGTCTTATTTTTCTTCATTTTCTTCCTCATCTATGGAAAACAAGGCTTACCAAACTGAGCTATTTTTCAGTATTATATTTTAGCTTTATCTAGCATGTGGCTTCATGCACTGTTCAGCTCTGCACTGGATACAAAATTATTGTTTTCTTCTCCCCTTCTTCTTGTGGGGACATCATAACAGTTGTTTGTATTTTTTTGCTGCATTTAAGATTATACCTTCATGATACTACTGTGAAGAAATGTGAAATCATTGTCTCTGGTTTACATGCATAAAAACTGAGGCAGAGACTAATATGAATATTCTCAAAAGTGTCACTTAATTTGGAATTCCCAACTCAAAAAATTACAGTCTGATTTTTAGAGTGTTTGGCATGTTCACAATCCTTTCTCTATTCAGAGCAGAGATCATCTTGACCTCACACATGTTTGCAGGAAGTCTGCAGCTCTAATGACCAGATCTCTGACCCAAAAAATTCAGGCTTCCCATGGAAGTAACTTGCCTGTCAACAGATGAAATCTCTGGACATGAAGCCTCTGGACATCCAGTTCTGCACGATGCCCGCCTTTGACAGAGCTCTACACCCGCTTTCCTTATTCCAGGCACGAGACATCTATTCATTCCCACAACACAAGCAAGGAGGATGTCCGCCTACAGTCACCACACTGCTCAGATACATCACCAGAGCACACGATGTCCTTTGCAGCAAACCAGACATGGGTCCTAAAATGAAAAGTAATGACATCATAGAGACAGTGCTATGCAGATTAGGAACTAGGGTGATGATTAAGTTGCAGACACAGTGTCTGGCATTTTGTGACATTCTTTTGAGCTCTCAGTCACAGTGTAATGCACATGTCATTGTTCTTAGGCTTATTTATATGTTCTGCCCAATTCCAAATTCTTTGGTTTACCTTTGTTAGTTTCTTCTAATTTTCTGTTCCTTCATTGCACCCATGATGGAACAAAGCCAGTTCTCAGTATGAAAATCACCACATAAACAGTTTAGACTTGATGGGGCCCAAACAACTGGCAGGAGAGTCTTCCTACAGGCCATGTTTAGCAGCATTAACTTAAGCCATTGATATCACTGCAATCTATAGGTCTTCATTACAGATGGGTTGGACCGTAATACAGAGTGTTACCAAAAGAAGCAGAGTTTGAAAATCCAGCCCCCAAAAGGTATGATTTCCTTTGACACGACACTGTTGAGCCTTTCCATTTTCATGTGCCTGCCTCTTTGCAGGGGAGCTCCACAAGGTGTCTACATTGGAAAGCGTGTATTACATGCATAAGGTTCTTCTCATGCACTCCCTAGCGTGGGCACTGTCACTGAAAATCTCAAAACAGCCCCACTTAACTTCATGGTGGTGGGGTATCTGAATCCCTGAAGCAGCTTTGAAAATCTTGACTTGCAAACACTGTTGTTTGAAAGCAATGACAGTCTGCCTTGGTGGTGATATGAATAATAATGATAAAATGCAGCCTATATGCATTGGTCATTTAATTTAGGCTTGACTGGAGACTTAGCAAGCCCATCTTCCAGCAAAATTGATTGCCTGTGAGCAGTGCAAACATCGCAGAAAGAGACCTTCCTACTATTGAGGTAGGATCAAACCAGGATTACAGTCTTTTCATTAGATATGTACTAAATTTAAAAAGTAGTAAAAAACCAAACATGAAACAACAACAAAAAAACAGCTCAACAATGTGCTTGATGAGTTTAAGACCTGCAGGAAAATATTTAATGTCACACAACAATGAAAGGAATTGGTACGAAGCATAAATGGCAAAGCAGTGAAAAGAGCTGACACAAAGCATACTGGCATGTACAGCAACACCCACACAATCAAAAGCATTCAAGGAAATTAAAAAAAGAATCAAATGACTAAAGATCTAGCTATGCAAGGGAGTTGTATAGCAAAAGTAATCTCCATCCACAGCTATCCCAGAGATTTGAATGAGCTGGAATTTCAAGAATAGGTTGAATCAGTTGGAAAAAAAAAAAATTAATTAGGGGTAGAAAGAGAACTCAGAAATACAGTCAAATACCCCATTCAACCTTTTTAGTTCATCTGTATTTCAGAAGACACATTTAGAGGTGCATTTGACCTCAAAACTTTGGGAGTTAGATTTTGGGGTGCTTCAAAATTGATATCACAAACAAGTTTGTATTTGGCCTCAGTCCCAAGCAAAAAAATCTAAATCAAATCCTTTCCAAATTTTGGCTGTTTGGTTTAACATCCCAGTTTGGATCCAAATCTATACTGACTCTTTCCTTCTGTCACTTCCTATCATGTCACAAAGGAAGAGCATACATCTGGATGCAATGTAATAATGAGACAAAACATAACAAACACTGCAATGGCTACCTTTATAACTTAAATGCTCTGGGTTTTTTCATGTGATAAGCTGTGCACTGGGGATTTTTGGAAATTCAGGGCATAAAATGCAGGAATGCCCAATGAGCCCCATTCAGTTCCATGACAGCATTTGTCTCTTAGTTACAGCAAGGGTAATATTATCAGCACCAAGCAACCCAGAAGAAAATTATCAATTGGTTACCAAGAAACCTAATGATTTCATCAATATTATTTTACCAGTTACAAAGGTCATTTGGAGAAGTAATGCCACACAAAATGTGCTTGTGAAGTGGGTGATGTGTGGGTGGCTGTTAAGGGTCAACACTTCATTTCTCATTTCTTTAATTGATACTTTGGAATGAGTATTAATTGAGCTGCAATGAGAAGAGTGTGCAGTTTGACAATGCAAGTGACAGGATGGAAGTGCCATTTGCAGAGTGTATATAACCACAGCTAACACCCTCAAAGCGTTAATTCCATTTTATGTCTTTCACATTTAATAGCAAATTTGCCATTTAATCTTTAAGACAGAAGTTACTTATTCTCAATCTACCTCTCACTTGCACTGATATAATCTCATGCCACTCAGACTGGCCTGTGGCATGAAGCACATCACACTTTCAAATCAGGTCCATTTTTTCATTAGCTCATATCCTTCCTGAGATGCCCTCCTTTACAGATGGCTGATCAGCAATCAACACTAGTTTGTTTCAATCAGAAAAGCAGCCGTAACTTCTCATTTAAAGACTGTTCCTGGAGAAGCGCATTAGTTGAAGGCATAAAGCTGGCACTGGGGCAACAGTGACTCTCACAACTGATTTCTTTTAGGATTTTTTTTAAAGAGATAGACCTCTTTTTATGTGGAGACCTGTTTTTTATTTTAAAAGGAAGCATAATGAAATCCATGCCTTTGCATGGGAGCTCTCCCTGCAGCATGGGCAGGTGCCAATAGACTGTAAATCTGAAGAGTGAATACAAAAGGTAGCAAAAGCCCAGGAGGAAGCCAGGGAATAGTTCCCATATGTACGTGCTGACACTTTCTCCCTCTCTGTTCCTCCTCCAGCAATGCAGTGTGTTGCCCTTTGAGCCTACTTGACTGAGGTTAAGCATTTACACTTTTTCAGAGGACAGTCAGTCCACTCAGGGAGATACTGGCTTTCATAGCAGGAGGCTTCAAAATGATTTCCTCTCTGCTTGGGCAGCTCAAAAACACACGTGCACAGAAGCAAAGGTCAGATGTCATCCAAGTGGTGTAAGAGTGCCAGCTAAACGCTTGGGATATATTTTTATATTGGCCTCAGCTCAGCCTCCAATTCCACAGGAATCTACTTGGCACCCACAATTCTCTCCAGTGTGTTAACCCTGGGTGCAAGTGATAGGATTTAGCCTTCCAGCACTGACTAGTGGGTGCAGTCAGGTAGCTAGATAACTTAATGATATCATTTGCACTCGCAGTTAACTACAGATAGAAAAGAAAGCTGGAGTTGCTGGAAAAAGACAGAAAAAGAGACAGAGGTCTTTTTCCCTCTCTCCCCACCCTCCCCGACCAGATTTCTTGTATTCAGTGAGGAATTGCTTTTTAGCTTGCAGTCCTGAAAATGCAGAGCTTCTCATTGCTTCTTTCCCTGTGTTGGCCATTTGCAGTTGAGTGCATCAGTCTCCTGCTCAGTCTTTTTCCTTCTGTTTGCACAAGCTGGCAATCCACAGGCTACCCACCTTTCTTTCCTTACTCCCCACTTTCTCCTCTTTCATATCACACACATACCTGCTTTTATATTTGAGCTCATCTCGGTGTAACTTTTGCCTATTCACATCTACCCCAACTCTTCTGGTTTTTAATTGCTTGTTAATTCTGCATGGCTTTTTTTCTTTTTTTTCCCAACTGCTGATTATTTTCTGATACACTGTTACTTCAGCCAGATCAACTTTTACCCACTAATTGCCCTATTCCCTAGGCCTTTACCCACATCCCTTACTTTATTCTCTCTTGCCCTCTCCCAATTTCTTATATGCAACCAAACCTGCCTTCAAGGCAACTGAGGAGAAATCTGTCTCCCTGCACACTTGCCCCGGTTGATGTTTTTATACAAGTAAGTGTGTGTGATGTCACCCACATGTCATCATCTCATCCAGGATTGCAGAGGGATGGCATTGGATGGCGATTGCTTCACAGGCTCATGGGAGCAGGGGCTAAAAAAGAACCTCTTCATTAACTGAGGTCTGTGGATTCAAGCAATAGACACAAAAAACCTAAATTAATAAAATGATGCTTGTGAAACCTGCATTGGCAAAAGGCACTCCGGCAAGCCAGAGTTTCTCTAACCAGTGGTTGTGGACCCACCTTGCATGCCTTCTTCAGTTTCCATGAACTCCTGCTACCTTATACCTAAAGCAAATGTGAGCTGAGTCCAAAGATACTCTGAAACTTAATTACTACTCCAGTTTAGTATGAAGCCAGTGCTCAAATGCCTGAATTATACCATTTGGAAAGGACAATTGGTTATTACACTTATCAGATTGTTTGTGACAGGAATGGGTTAATTTTCCTAACCTTTTCTGTTCTTGTTCCACTCACAGGGTTGTCAAAAGGATGGATAAACGTGTTGCTATTTTCTGGTTTTGTTTCAGTGTCTATCACGAGAGTGGACCAATTTCATACCATTTGCTGCTTTCATTACTGTCTCAGGGTTGTCACAAGAATTGATAAATTTCAGACTGTTTTTCTTGTCCTCATTACAATCTTAAGGTTGTCATGAGAATGAATTGATTTTGTGCCATTTTCTGTTCTCATTACAGTCTTTGTCATGAGAATGGCTTCATTTGGGGCCATTTTTGTTCCTGTTACTTACAATCTTTTGTCACAAGAACAGGGATTATTTGATGAAAATGAGAAGACAGCATCTCAGACACTGAGATTCAGGGATAACTTGTTCTTTTGACAGAGATCATAACGAGGACCGAAAGCAGTACAGAATGTATCCATTCTCAGGATGATTTTAAAGGCTGTGATTTTATGACCCTGATTGTGCCAACTGGCTTCGCCAGGAGATTTTACCACTTTCATTGTAGTAACCACTACTTCATTCAGGCTGCTAGTAGATTTCTCACTTCTCAGGAAGAGAAGATGTATTTATATAGGGCCTATGAGAAATATTGCAGATGAGCAACACTGGATAGGCTTTGGTATCCACAGGGACACGTATTTCGAACTCCAACTGGAATTTCAGGAGCTTTTTACAGGATTCAGGTAGGAGTCACCACTATGAAGGCAGTCATCACTGTTGCATTTTGGAGGGTTAAACACACAGAAGAGATGTGTTTGAGTGTCTGGATGATTTTGAGTTTGCCTATGTTGCCTGCATAGCCAGCTTGATCTGAGAGCTCTGGGACTCTGAGTTCAAGTGAAGGTAAACCAGTGACTGCAAACGAGCACCTACAACTCAGCTAAGAATGAGTTACTGCAAATGGAAGGGCAGAAGTGAGAGATCAAGGCATGTATGACATCCAGGGCCCAGGAAGCCTAGAAGTAATTATTGCATTCTCAAAGGTGATCAAAGAGAAGCAGCAGGAAATGTTAAATAAAGCAGGAACTCATACAGCACGTGAGAAGGGAGTGGGAATGAAAAAGGCATCACAGTAAGCTGAAGCTATGGACAGGGAAAATGAGAAAGTAGTTTTGGAGGAGGGGACAAGAAGCTCCACCAGAAGAAAGAATGCTAAGGCATAGCTAAACACTCAAATGCTCAAATTTGGTTGCTGCAAGGCAGAGAACTGAAAGGAAGGACAAGAGAAGGAGAAAACTAAAGAAGAAAAACACTTATATCCATGACAGGATGGACAAGGGCGCCCTGAAGAAGGTGCATGTGTTTACCAGCCGCATTTTTATTAATGTTAAGCAAGTGGCAACCTAATGCTTTGAAAAACCTTGCATTAATTGCTTTTTAGCTAGCCAGCTTTTATTTTGCAGCAACTAAGGTTTTATTCCTGATTTTATACTCCTGGTTCCACCAGAAATTGAATAGGGGATATATGTATGGTATTCCCTTTGGCAGGCCTCATGAGACAGAGCCAAAGAAAAAGAAAAGGTGACTTGGGAGCCATTGCCATAAGTGGGATTCAAGCTGTGAACCAACCCAAAAGGAGATCATGCTAACTGGAATACACCACTGGAACTGCTTGGATAATCAACTTGCAAAGCTGTCTGGGAAATCATCAGAAAACCCATCTGAAAATAAGTGTACCTGAGCCCTGAAAGACATCACCAGTAAAAGGAGAGTGAGGGGGATGGACATTCCCCCCTGTCTAAGTAAAATAAAGCAGGAATGCTGCAATAAATAGACCTGACAGATGACACCTGGTATTTCCTGGGCCAATTTGTATGAACGTTTTATTGATCTTTTACATTCTGATTTGTCCATCAGAGCCTATGATCCTTTGCTTTGTCTGTCCCATACCTCCTCCCCTGCCCCCACTTTTACCATATGCACCTAATCTCACTGCTCTGTCTACCATCTGCCATTGTTTGAACTACATGGGAATATAAGTTTAATCATAAAAATGGTGGCCCTGGCTGTGTATACTACATGAATGTTCAACTTTCAGAAGATGAAGTGACCTCCAAATGGCTTACTGCTTTTCATTAATTTCTCTGTATAATTGAACACTTTTCGGCATCTCATTTAACAAACTGTTAAGCTCCTTATTGCACAGAAGGGCCATGTGATGCGCAGGGATTCTGAAATGCTTCCTCTCATTCACAGTTCTCCTGCTAATATCCTGGGCATTATTAGTAGTTCACAAAGCCAGCACATTTTCTTTTTGATAAGTGTCCCTGTTCTGCCCTCCTTTGTCCACCTCCAAATGCCTCCTAGTACTTACAAAGAATAAAGCCGTGCTGCCTAACTAGCCTGGTGCTTTGGATTGCTACCCCTACTCACTCAGTTGCCTGTTAGGGGATGTACTTATATCATGGAAGATAAATCCCAGCTAGAAATACAGGTCCCTGACAACCTAATCACTGAAACCCTGTCAAGTAACCCCTAATTTTAAAGCAAGTGGTTAATTCCCAGCAAATTGATTTATGCACTGTTTGAGGTTTGGTGAGTTGTGTTGTTCATCTGTTATTACCACGAACTCAGCTCAGCCTATTCATTTAGACCACTGACACAACACAGTGCATCTCCCAAGAAAATTTCCTTTGTCAGCACATCTAGAATTTGCTAATTAAATCAACGATGACATTATTCACTTTCTGAAAAAAGCAACTTCTCTCTCCTGCCCCCCTTAATATACATGTGTGTGCATAAACATGCACACACCCAAGCATGGTTTTTCATAAATGTACACAGTCCAAAACTTTGAATTATCTTTATTAACCATTTTAGTCAGCTGTAGATCATCTGGTCATCTCAGTAGATATGTGCTGTCTATATGCCTATAAACTCAGTAACCTCTAAAGAGTGTGTGCATCTGTGTGTGCATGTGCGTGCGAGTGGGGCAACAGAGGGAGCCGTATGATGCTCATAAGAATTCATGAGTCTCACTTTTTCAGAGCACACCCTAAAGTGTGAATTTCACTAAAATGGTAGGGTTGGGCAGCAAGTTCTTTTCTCATCTGTGTTACTGCGGATGAAGTGAATTCAAAACACCAGAAAAGACAGGTCATCCCCCAAGCCCTGTAAGTATGGGTCCGTAATACCACTGCAACTCTTTGTACTATTTAAGGTACAGACAACAGAAGAACACAGAAATTAGCCTTTTTTGAGCATCCAGTAAATTTTTCAAAGACTTCTTATCTTGAGAGGTAAAAAACTGTGAATAAGTGACCAAAATAAATCTATATATGCTCAGACTCCTGCTTCCCTAAGTGTTAGGTGCCATGGAAGGAAGCCTTTATCTGCACACAGATATGCCCCAGCAGAGGCCCTTGGTTGTGCTTGGGATACTGCTTGCCTTGCAGAGCCACCCTAATTTGGTGGTACCTTCTTCTGGGGGCACAGTATGGCTTTTACCCCCATGATGAATCCCACATTTCCTCAGCTGCTCTACAGACCACTGGCTTATTACAGCCAGGGTGTTTGCAATGCAGCTGAGGAGAGAGGTATCTGCGATGCTCTACCTCCGGCTCAAAAAGGTATTCTTGATTCTTATGTGTCACTTCCCCTCTGTGATAGGTGCCTTATCCCCTATTGCCAGACCAGGACATGTCCATTCTTACAAAGAAATAAACAAGAACATGACAAGGAAATGGGAAGTTTTTTAAAAACCAAATGGCTCTATCACTCTGGTCTGTACGTGAACCAGAGTGTGGCAACTCACCTCCATTACCCTCAGCCTCTACTTGCAGGATAGCAGCTGGTTTTTTATCCTTCTGAAGACTGAGTTAAAACCAAATTTTACTTTTCAAGATAAACTGACCCTCAGCAGGCTCAGAAAAATAAAACCTAGAAGGAACCCTAGACACCATGCCATAACCTTCCTTTTCAAAGACAGGGGTGTGCAGGGGTGTGCAGGGGTGTGCCCTGAATACAGATTTTCTGTATGCCTCCTGTCTTCTGGCTGGCAAAGACTTTCCAATATCACTATTTATGACTGACCCATTTGTGTTACTGCTGAAACATAAGTGGTGCATGGTACCACCCCTTCCAAGCAGGTCTTGAGGTAACACCTCCTTAATCAAATCCAAAGTATCCTCAATTCTTTTCATTCCATTTAATTCTGTTTATTGAAGCCATTTAATACCCTTGTTTAGTCAAATACAGTCCTGATATATGCTCTTGGCCCGCTGTGGAAAGGTTACAGCATTTCATGCTTTCATTCTTCATATCTGATGCAGCCGTGCAGTTTTTCCACCAACTCATTGCTTGCTAATGAACTTTTTTTTTAAAGCAGCCTGTCATTTTGTTTAATGTTGCAAAATAAGGCAGTCTTTAAGTGGGATCTGATTTTGCTAAGAGATGTCTAAACTTAAGTGAGATAATGGATGTAACAAAATACCACCAAATATGACAGCTTTGTTCTGCCGATGTAATTTGCTGATTCTGGAAACCAAATGCAGAACAGTCTGTGCCAGTCTTAGAAAAGAGGCTTGTTTGACAGATATAAACCTGCTTAAATATCAGCATACACTACATTAAATAGCAGACTTCTGCATTCATTTGTGGGTTTTAGTCACTTGTCATAACACAGGGTTTTTATTTTATTTAAAATGTCTCATTGCTCCTATCACTCTGGTGCCCAAATGCAGTTGGCTGCTTCCCCTGCCCCCCACACCTAAAGCTGGAAGGGGATGTTTCTTGATGGAGACACCAAACTCCCCTAATTATACTAAAGTTAAAAATCATACCTACCTTTCCATTCATTTCAGAAAAAAAAAGGTTTCTGTCTGCTGTGTTGTGGAGAAACTTTGGGTTGGACTTGGTCGTGTTCTTTCTGCAGGTAAAGAAAAAAGATATATGTTCAGAAAAGAAGTCTAGGAGCATGAACTGTTCAGAAACTGCTGGTTTTTTCGTGTTGACTATGTGCCATCTAGAGATGCCCCTAGAACCATGAAACAGAGCCATCAGTATATCCTGGTAGTCACACTGTTGGTGGTCTGTAACAGTATCTGCACGTAGTTCAGATGCAGAGCTTTAAAGTATGTGACCAAAAGTTATTGGATTTACCAAGCTTCTGCAGTCATTTGGATCCTTTTAATATCTTCCAACACATACCCATATATAGACATATCAGGCTATCTTCTGTCTACTTGCTATTGACACTTCCACATTTATCAGGCTTATTTCGCCCTACCTTAGTCCTTCTGTCCACAGACTGCTTCTGCAGTCTCTTCCTCCTCTCTGCAGTTCTCCCATATTGCTTTTTTTACGCTCTCCATTTTTCATATTTAAAGTTTTAAGATGTTTGGACCTTGGTTTTTAACAGCAACGTATTTCTTAACTTAAACATTGTTAAAGTCCTTGTGACTTTCCAGGTGCCGATTCTGACACTCTCAAGTAAAATTAACTGTAATTGTCACATATTGCATGTTGCCAATATTTCCACAGTAAATTCTGCCCACGAATGTGATGTTGGCAACCCCTTCTCCTGCAAAGGAGGTGTGTTTGAAATGGTCACCCATGTTATAACTCTCCTGCACTCAGACCAGCTTTATGCTAGTTTGCCTTCAGACATTTCGGATCAGGACATTAAATGATGATGTTTTTTAGATCAACAAAAATTAATGGTGCTATGACATTTCATCTCAATGGAGGATATGCATCTAAATGTGCTGTCCTGGCCCCACGGAAAAGAAAAGGTTTTTTCCCAGAGACCTGAATTTCACTTTGATTTTACTCTTACTTATATGGATTAAACTCAGTGAAATCACAAGTTTTTAATTTATTTGAATCAATCAACTTATAAGTCTTTTATTTTAATAGCAAATGAAGCTATTTTTAGGCTAAATGATTGATTTGTGGGGAGAAATGATATAATAATTAAAATGAAAGACAAAAGTAAATCTACCCCACAATTTAGAGTTGCATCCCTCAATCCAGAAAATATCTTTCATATTTTGGTATAGAGCAGATATTTCTGATTGTGTTACTGGTCTTATTTTGCAAGTGTATAATATTTTAAATGTAAATTAATAAAGCAATTAGGCCAAGACCTCTTCAGAAAACCAAGTCAGTACCAGTCTTCTCTTTCCCTGTCCCACTAGGACTCACACTAGTCAGTGTCTTATCCATGCCTCTTCTTTCAGTCACACAGCAGAAGGAATCGTGAGACCCTGCCTTGGCTGCTGAGGCTCTGTAACTGTCCTCTGTCTCATTATGGAACTGAAAAGCCCCAAAAGGCTGAATACAGAACCATTATTCTGGCCATGGTGTAGTCTCTGGAGACACTGTTATTCTTCCCAAATGGGTAAGTCATGTCAGGTTTACTAATTTTCTTCATGAACCTGACAATGTCAAACACCCTGCAACCAACAGAGCTCTGCCTGTGAAAAAGCATGGGGGGCACAGCGCAGTTTGGACAGGTACGGCACAGAGAAATGAGACCCTGGAGTAAGTCACATTTCTCTCCCAGAGAGGCCCTGGTGAAACACAATGCAGGTTCCCCACCCTCATCTACAAGCATGTATGAGGCAGGATGAAGGGTGCTGGGTGGAGGCAAAGGGTTGGCGTTTCAAGAGTAGACCTTAAAATCTATGAGGTTTTCACACCACAAGAATTAAACTGTAGGAGCAAGTGGGATCAGAAAACTAAACACTTTAAGCACTGTGTCCTCTAAGAAGAACAGCTATTCAGATTAGATATTGATAGCATGCCTATATTTATAGCCACTGCTAAATGATCCAAGATGGATAATTTTCTTTGATAAAGACAAACCTCATAATTTTACACATTTTAGCAAAATTGCAAATTCCTGGTAATTTAGCAATGGGATCCCTTCATTTTAAGGTAGTAAACCTCTCTCTCATTCTGCTTATAAATTTCCTGTGCCTCACAGACTTAGGATAGAGCATCTTTATTACTATTTAAGTCAGAAGCATGAGCAAAGCATATTTTTGTGATATCTCAGTTTCTTCTGAAAAGATTTCCTGGAAGTTTTGACACTCATCATTTTAGGAGCGGCCAAGGTGGGGAAGAAAATTCTGACTTGACACAGCACAGAACATATCTGAAGGTCAGTTTATTTTTGTCCTGGAAGGAGCCTGTCGGAACCATGCAAATTCAGTGGTGCTGGCATATTTTCCTGAAGATGGATGGACTGACAAATCCTGGAAGTTTTAGGTTCATATTTAACTGGAGCAGTGACAATGAAAGACAAGTTCTTTTTTTTAACCCTTCATGTCTTCAGCACCCACAAACCATGCACTTGCGAAAAATAAATTTTGACTCCACATGTAAAACTCTAGGGTATAGATCCCACTGATGTAGATGAATCTGGCAGGAGAGATAGGGGAGAGGTTTCAAATTATTTTTCCACTGGACATTACTTTTAACTATTAAAACAGCAAAATCTAAGCATTAGGTAACATCTGCTGATTAGTGACTCAAAAGTGAGTCCCACAGACAGATATAAAGGTGATTAGTGAGATCTTTGCCTTTATTTTCCAAAGGATCCCAGAAGCCTAGCAGCATTGCTGGTCTCTGACACACATGGAAATCTGCTACTCAGAATCCTATGGGGAAGAAAATGCACTTTATTACCAAAACTATTCAGAACAATCCATCTTTTTTGAAGGCCAAAACTGAGAGAAGCTATTTAAAGTGAATTTAATGTGACTTCCACTGTAGAGGATGGGAAGCCAAAAGGAGAAGTTAAAAAAAAGAAATCAATGCATGCCAGGAGTCAGAGAACCACCCACTCATCCAGGCAAGCCAGAGAAGAGTGCAGGAGACACAGCTGCCAGATAAAATACATTGCAAACCAAATGAGATCCAAAATATTGATGATCACAACCATCAGCAGAAACAGGAGAAACAAGAGAATTTAACTACATCTTCAGAGTCTAAACCTGAATTAAAAAATGAGGGCTGACTGCTCAGGTCAAACAAGCATCATCACCAGGTATCCAAGAAAAATAGAGGCTTTATTCCTGTATTTTTATTCACACCAAGTCATTCATACTATACAAATTATCCCATTGAATTCAGCAAGGCTACATGAGTATCCTAGGCAAAATTATTTGAGGCACTAGATTTGGGTCCTAAGTGCAGTAGCTCCCTTTCAGTCTCTTAGCACACAGAGCTGGAAAGAAGGTGGATGACACAGACAAGGGGTAAGGGTGGGCATCAAGTTGAGAGCTCACGACCAGTCCAAAAACAAAGCCCTCCCCACAGGCTCCTGGGAGAAGGACTATCTCCTGGATTCCCTCTCACCCATGGAACAGTTTCAGATGCACCACTGGACACACACTGGGCAGGATACCTCACTTCTCATCACATGACACTCCTGGTGATCTAGCAGAGCTGTGTTGCTGCCACACAAAGGGGAAAGCCCAGACCCAAAATTGTATCTCCTAGTTCTTGGCTGACCAACAGCTTTGGAAGGTGACCTTGATCCAGCACAGCTGCAGAAAGCTGTAATAGCTGCAGACCCACCAGACAGAGGGTTTACCAAGGACAGCCATCATCAGAAAACCTGTTGGGGCTCCAGATCTTCTGGGTATCATACAGAAAACTGCCTGTACAGTAAGGTACAGAATCACAGAATCATAAAGGCTGGAAGATACATTCAAGATCATCTTGTCTAACCATCAACCCAGCACTACCATAATCACCCCTAAACCATATCCCCAAGTGCCACATCCAGACACCTCTTAACACTTCCAGAGGTGGTGACTCCACCACGTACCTGATCAAATTATTCCAATGCCTGACCACTCTTTCAGTGAAAATTTTTTTTCTGATGTCTAATCTGAACCTTCCCTACAGAGGAGATATGAAGATAAGAGGCTGTTATAACTCTTGCCCTGTGCACATCACCAGCTCAGCAAGGCTACTTCTTCCACACTGGACCTCATTCAGTTTTACACAAGCCTTTCCACACTGTCATCAAGGGTGCAGGTCTTTGGGTCTTGCTTTCGAAAAACATGTATTGACCAAAACTCCCTTCAATTACACCAATAAGAGCACTCTAATGTCTGAAATCAGCTGCAAACTGACTGGTATGAAGTAAAAATGCATTAGTGCTGTAGGAGGGCAATTTGTTCATCCTTCAAGGCAGGTAGACCAACATTCTAGTACTTTGCTGTATGAGAGTCTAAAACTTGACTGAGGTAGTGAATGCTGTTGTATCATTACCAGAGGGAGTTTGATTCATTAAGACTGAAGGATGCTATCAGTAAGGATTCCTCTTGAAGCTTATAGAAAAGATAACGTCTCCTCTCTTAATTAAAACACCATGTGTAATTAATTATTGTACAACACATAGCTATATAAACTATTAGTCTTCAAACCGTGTTTTAGTCTTTATTTTAGCTTTCTTCTCTCCAAACCCTCAGAGAGATGTTTGTGGCTACAGACCCATTTGCAGGTAGAAGGTTTTTGGTTGCTGTTACCTTTTCAGTTCAGCATTTCCAATGTGACTCCCAGAGATGATGGGAGTGCTCTCCTCGTCCAACCCAGGGTCTTCCAACTCCAGCATCAGGAGGTCGAGAAGTGAGTTTGCATCTGCGCTGAAGGCAGCTCGGGGGTTAAGGGCAATAATATTTCACCCATACTTGAAGAGCAGAGCGAGGGCAATTGGAACACTTTGCAGCTGGGTACTTCATGGGTTTAGCATAGATGTTTAGAAAAATTAACCGAATAAACTTTGGTGCCTCTTACGCTTCAGTATGGTAGAGTATTGTCTATGTTTTTTTCCTGGAAAACTTTTATAGACAGTGGAAAATGGTGGTTGGTAATGCTTGGGTCTCAAAGGGTTGTCAGAGACTTTTCTTCTAGTCCTCTTAACCTAATTTTTGCATTACACTTGCCACTTTGACCCTGACACAGAGCAGGAACATATGATCAAGGTTACTTTACCATAGTGCAAACACTGTAGTTTGTCACAAACATAAAATAAGGTGACCCCTGAGATAGTAGGGCTGCAATTCAAAGACTCTCCTGTTTGTCCTAGTTAATGAAGAATAAAACGTGTTAGTCTGTAATGGAATGAATTTTTGGTAACCTTCCTGCAGGAGATACCCAGAGTGAATGTCCTTTAGCAGTTCAGTAAAAAAGGCTTATAAACATGTTTTCTTTAAGCCTATGTACACAATAGGGAAAACCATATAATGGAAGTGGATTATTCAGAAAAATGTTTTGCTGAAAACTTGATAAAAAGCTTTTGGTCCCATGGCAGAAAGCTTAGTTACAAAAGAAGAGAAAAAGAGGCTGCTCACCACTTACAGCCCCTTATCTCGCAGATGTTATCAAGGTTTCAGTTCAGCCTTACCAGCACTGAAAGCAGGAAGGAAGAACTTTGTAGGCACAATTACACCCTGCAACTTTCCACACCTGAGCCTGAAAGTGTGTCTCACTCAAGGGAGTCCCAAACAGTTTAGTTCAACACTGGTAAAAATATTATTGCCATTAGCAATAAGGACAACTTTCCAGCTAGAAAGGAATTCCAGTTGGCAAGGACCTGCACCATGCAGCACACACGGATGTCCCTACAAAGGAGGCAGAATATTTCCCCTCACCTTTGCTCTCTTGCAGTGGTGCCTGGTTTTCCCAGGGAGCCCAGAACTCGGCTCCTCTGCAGTCCTGACTCCAAACTCTGCCTGCCCTGGCCCTTGGAGCCTGCTTTGAATGGGTGATGAGCCATTCCTATAGCTGACTGCAATCTTCATTGAATAAACGAGTCAGATACCCTTTTTAATGAATGAAACACATTCCCTTTTATTATAGTGGCTCAGACAAAAAAAATGGGGGCGGAGAGAGTCCTAATAATTCAGGTATGATTAAAAAGAGGATATTTACTGGCTTGTAGGCCTTGGGGAGAAAAAAGCAACACGGCAGCATAGTTTCTATATACATCCCTAGGGAAAAGTTCAAGAAATAAGAAAATGCATATAACCATTGTTCCTGTGCATTATGCAAGCTTTAAAAAAAATAGATAGGGCTGAGTTTCAGAGTATCAGGAAAAGTATTTGGGCTGCATTTAAGTGAGAAGGATTAGCTTGCATGATGTTGATTTATAAATGGCAACAACCAATCCCTTATATTCTCTCCTGCAGCCATCTCTCCTGCACAGTAATTCCCAATGTTCCCTTTTGAAAGCCCTTGATACTCAGTTAGCCCCGAGGTATAATGTTTGATAATATAACTACTGCTTCTGTCACTGCGTTTTGTACAAACGCATTATATGTGGCCCAGAATGGTAAAGATTTATGTATGGGTATGGAAAATAAAAATCAGCATTGATTAAAAGCCCCAGATAGACCATCCAATCCCGCCCAGAGAACATCAGTTATTTTGCATTTTGACGTGGCGATTGATAACTCATAAATGCAAGCAGGAATGACAAATGCGGATGGAAACTGGCTTTGACAAAAACGATAACAGTATCAGTCTCGAGGGGCGATGGAGGTATAAGCAGGAGCTGTTTAAAATATTTAATCATTTTATGAAGGCTGCAAGATGTTGTTTGACCCTGAAGGAGTGTGAATGTCACATGGATCAGAAATTGCCAAGTCTTTGAAGTGAAATAAAAAAATGGTGTTATTATAGATCCTTCTTGACATCCTATCATTTTTGTATAGGATTAAAAATATGTATACAAAGCTCTAGATAAAGGACTCCGGCAAAAGATGTCTTGGTTGAAGAGAAAAAAAAAAGTAAAGACATACTGTTGTGAATTTTTACTTCAAAATCCCAAAGCGTCTCTTTTATATTCTTCTGGAATGGCATGAATAGAACCAGCAGCCCCCTAGTAAAAAGACTCCTTTGGTTTTTAACTACAGGGTAAATTACGCTTTACTTTTGTTACCTTGGGTCTGACTTTTGGTCTTCAAAAGAAAATCTTTTTTTTTTTCCCTTGTACTTAACTGAGCGATGGGTATTGTGTGTGAATGTATATAAGTATATCCATATGACCCCTAGCTGTAACACTACATTAAACATATTTATTTTATTATATACAGGCACAAAGGTATGCAATGTGCAAGGTGTGGGGGTTTTTTATGGGAGAGGGAGGAACTAGCAACTCAGCAGTGAATTGATACACTTAATTCTTATCTACATTTGTGTTTTCAAATTTTCCAGGTCTTCCAGAAGACCTGGAACCTAACCAGTCAAGAAAAAGTACCAAAGCCACAAGTAAATTCTGAGTGAATATTCCCATATGAATGAGGATTAGTTTATGTTTCACTGTGGTATATCAGCAGATGAAATATTACACTGTATATTTCCTCTTTATCTGGTGTATTTCTTCCCTCCCTCCCTCTTCCGTACCCTCATCTCTCCCTTAAGTAACTGGGCTTTGCTTTATTTTATTATTTGAATTTTGTTTAGTCAGGGGCATGTGGGTGTTTAGAAGGACATTTCTAGGGGGAGATTTCTGAAAACTGTGGTTCTTTTAGGGTCTGGTTTTGTCTTGTCCTTGAAATATGCTCTTTTTTTTCTTTCCAGTTTGGCCTGTTTCATATATTTCTTCAGGGCAATTAATCATTTAGACTCGACATATAATTTGTTTATTCAGTAGTTATATACATGCAACCTTTCTTTTCTTCCCTCCCATTAAAGATTTTGCTTTCCTATCACAGACATTTTCATCAAACCTCTGTTTTATGCCTTTACCTACTATTCACTGCTAGAAGCATGCAAAGATCTTGCTTGCTTTGTATTAAGTTCCCCTCGCCCTGCCCAAACCACTAGGAAATTACACATATTCAACTTCACAACAGACCCCTCACGGTACAGTGCGGTCACAGCTCTTTGTGTATCCTGCACAAGCTGATCCTTTTATTTGCTTAGGATAGCACAGATGCTTTGTTCCTTGCCGTAGAAGGGATTCTGCCTATTCTCATTTACATGTCCCATTGATTTCAGCTAAGTACATACAGTACATGGTATTGCAGCAAAGACCATTGGAAATATCTCTGTTATTGCAGCATGCTGCACACTCTGCAGCAAATCTGCACCACAATAAAGCTCTTCCTGCAGCATCCAGAGATCCTCAAATAGCAGCAGGAGGGAAATGCCTGATAGTGTCCTGAGTGATACGTTACATTTGACTGTCACTTCTGGTCTGGCTGCTGGAGCTGTTCCGTCCAGGTTATTTATTAAAGAAATTTCAGGGTCGTTTGGTTTTTTTCTCCCTCCCATTCTTATGAATTCCAGACCTTTTCCTCCTCCGTTCACAAATGAGCTCCCCTCTGAAGTCTGAATGACAAGCCGAACTTCGTGATCTTAACATAGATCCTTACAACACACAGCTTTTTGAATACTTCCACAGGAATATTTCATGCTGACGGACAATGCCAGAAAGGACATATGCTTTTGTTGCTATTTTACTCGCACACCTTCCCTCAGTATGTCCCAGTCACGTCCCGGACTGTTGATTTTAATTTGCCATGCCTCCTGGAAACAACAGGAGAGCATTCCTTTCAAAAGGGACCGAATTTGTCCCACAACATTTGCCTCTATTTTATGCTAATAAAATTCCTCCCTGCCTTTTTTTTTCTTTTTTCCCTGTCACTGCAAGAGGGTCTGTCTCTCTAATGACACAGGTGGATGTGGTACTTGCCAAGGGGAGCAAAGTATTAGGAGCAGAAAAATATCTACTGACATTTCACCACGTGAGAGGCTTTGGGATGGCACAGGGAACACTCTCTCTGGCAGCAAAATCCCCAGGCCAGGTCCTTGCTGTAGACAGGGTATTTTCTATTCGGGCCAGTACACAGCAGGGCTGTGACTGACACCTCAATGTCACCTCCAGCTTTGAGCCCATTCGCAGTTGAAGGTGCCAGCAACGGTGGGTCAGCTTCCCTCTTGGAGGAGAGAGCAAAGCCGAGCTTGTCCAACCAGCAAATTTAGATAAATTCACCTCATCTAAATTATTTGTAGTTCCTATTCCTGTTTAGACATGTACTTTTTAAATACAAGTACAAATGAAAGCCAACAAAGGAGAGATATTTTGTATAGCCATAGTCTCCAGCTTAAACATCTAACTGCTTTTAGTTGGAACCATAAGGCATTCAACTCTCAAAATAAATGCTGGTCAGAAAGTAGCAGCCAATTTTATAAGCTGGATTCATTAAATGGACCTTGCACGCATTTAACAATCTCTGCACCCACCTCAAATGAGAAGTTTTTGTGCCTACAGTATGAAAGCTAATTCTGCTATTGACGTTTCCACAGTCATCTCATTGTGCTGCCTGCCTTCTCCCAGAGCCTGTCATTCTCCATTTTCGCACCAGGATGGGAGAGAACTTTGTCTTGCCAGTTTTATTTGCCTAAAAATGCAAATATAGGTAAATCATGACACCGATAGATTTATGATGAATTTGTGGATGAAGGTGTGTTCCTCAGCAATTTTGCTTTTTTTTAAATAAAGGGGTAATTTGTTAAAATTTCACCTTGGTATTCTTGAATCTCAACAGCTAAGGAATGACAAATTTTCCTTGAAGGTACCTTTTATTTCAGAGTACAGCAAATCTTAAACAGAGAAGGATTAAGGATAGTGAAATATTTTGTTTCGGACAGTGCAAGATTTTCATACCAGCAGAGAACTAAAAACCAAAACAATTTAGGGTAGACGAAGGTGACCTGCTTTTATAACTTTTCCATAACCTGTTAGCAACCTGTAGTGGTCATTTTCCTTACAGTTCTTCTCCCTACACCTCTAACTTCTTTTCCCCCCGGGCATTTCTTTCATTCAACTCTTTAAACCTGCTTGTTTGCTCTTTGTCCTGTTCATCCCTCAACTCATCCCATAGGATGCTTAGTTTGGAAACCTCTTCAGTATAAATCCAATCCACAGAAAAAACTCTTATTTTGGGAGACTGGAGGAATGCCCTGGTAGCTTGGTGCAACGGTTGGGTCATATGTTTTTTTGTTAAAAAATTAGCTTCTTGTACCAGATAATCTGCCACCTTCTGTGCTCTGTGTAGATGTGCTGAGGCTGCATCATATAAACCAAACAGAGTTTGGTCAGCGTATTTAATTCACCCTTGTTTCTTTGACTATCATTTGTTTATCAGGAAAAGACTGGTCTAGACCTTAATCAAAATGAGGAAAATGAAATTCCTACTAATTAGGGAGATCTCAGCACTTGCTAGATCTTTTCAAAGATGAAGAGGTTAATCATTTGCAGTCAGACAGTAAGAAATGAACCTCTTGTCTCTTCCTTCATCCTCTATGCAGTTCCTCCATTTCAACATCCTTGTTACTAAATCTGAGACAATGTGTAATTATACAGAAGGAAATCTCTCTGGGGTATAGCTGAAGTTGCTTAAATTGTGCTGATTTACAAAGATGAAGGATTTTTATTTTTTTCCCCCAACTAGAAAAAAAATTACCTTTTTTTCATAATGGCAAACAACCTCCTGCAAAGTCAACTCCTTTTCTGAAAGTCATTGCTAGTTTTATAATTTCTGAGTCATTAGATAACAGATAGAACTCCACACTTAGTGGTTTCAAATGTTTATGGTCTGCAATTCATTCTTAATGAGCTCTCTCCATGTCTTTATTCTTCTTCACACCCTCCTGCTGGGAAATGTCTTACTCTGCCTTGGCTTTTGTTAATGATTCCACAATCATTTCAGAGCCATTTCTTCTGCCTTATGTAATTCTGACACTGCGTAAGAGCCCGGCTCTGCAGCCTCACAGTTGGAAATGTAACCTTTAATGTATTAATTTCTCTTGCTCAAAACAATTTAACCTCTGTCTTGGTTTTGTGATTGCTAAGTGTTCCAATTAAATGCCTCTTTCATTTTTTGTCCTGGAGGGCTTGATCTTACCAGTATTATGTTTAACATACCCTACCTAGCAAATGATGAGCACTCCAGGGTCCACTCAAGTGTTCTTTATCAATCCATTATCTATCTCATGAATGTCTGTCACATTTTCAAAACAACAACAACAGAAGAGATTAATTAAACTACTTTTAAACACTAAATAACAAAAACCAGTACAAGTGGAAACAAATAATTACATAGCAGGAGAAGGAGTAATCCAGGAGGAATACATACACTCTCCCCCCAGCCCCCCGATCAATAGTAACCCATGAATGCTATTTAAATGCTGAATCTTCCACATCAGGATGCAGCCGGGATCAGGAGTTGTAAGAATGTGAAAATTAATCACAGTAACAAAAAGTCTCTGTGTGCTTGTCTTTTTTTATTTCACCACCTGGCACTTAACAAAAAAACATACCCAGCAAGTTCTGAGAGGTTTTGAACCAGCATCCAGCAAGAAAACATCTTTTTGAGCAAAAAGAGGGAGTAGGAGCAGGGGGAAAGTGGAAAGATTGGAAAAATATCCTCAGATAGGTCACTACCCCTAGCAGTATTGTTAGTCAATGGTATCATAACGAGTTGACTGTCAGCTGCTTCAGTGGGGAAATTCCATGTTTTCCGTTCCCTCCTAATTTCTTTTTGCCCTATGTCAAACTTCGACCATCAGCTTTACTACATCAGCTATTAAGGCTTTTGTGTAAAGCACCTAAAGAGTGATAGAATAAGACTTCAGCTGAGCCCATGCCTGTTTATTCCCAGCTCTTATCAAAGAGCTGCCTACATGTATCTGGACTCAAAATGCTGTGCAAGCGACCCAGGAATAGAGGTAATAGGAGCAGCAGGCTGGCTTGTGTCACAAGTGCTGGGGGCCATGCTCGGGCTGCCCACTGGTGGTGGGTAACTGGTGCCATCACAGCTGCTGTGCCCAAATTCAGGGCAGCAGCAAGCACTTGAGGTGACCTGCCACTCCCCAGGTCCCTCCAGGGGCAGGCAAATGAAGGAACAGCAAGAGTTCAGCCAGGCATCTGAGGCAGAGGGGAAATGGCTCATGGTCACCAGTGCTGTTTGCTGATGCTTGCAGCTGTAATTCCAAGTACTTCCCAGACAAATGAAATTGTTATTGGTGTGCATGTTTCACAGACATTATCTGAAAGCAGGAAAGGATACAAGTCATAAGGAATTATTTCAAGGCTAATGCCACTCGCTCAGTCATGATTTCTTTTCCAGCCATCCATCCCCAGGGGTAGTTTAATGGCAGCCCAGGGAGAACCACACCACAAGTGCAGCCTTTCCTCCTTGCTCTTTCACAAGCACTTTCTGGAGTCCAGACACAGAAGAAATAGCTTTGGCATGTTTCTGACATTAGAGCCAAAAGTGTCCCTCTCTCTCTGTACCCACCCTCCCATACAAGCACCTGGTCTGGGCTGAGAGTGGTTATTGGTTTCTAATCTCACCTCTCACTTGCAAAAGCTTTAACTCTGCACTTTTCACAGTAGGGTGCTGGTATAAGAGTTCAATAGACCTTCGGAAGGAGCATGGGAATGTCAGGCAAGGCCTTGCACTTTACTGAATGTGCACACACCTCTTCATCCCTGTCTTCCTCCTGCAATCTTCTAGCTGTGCTCACGCCGCTGCTTTCCCTGCTAGGAAAGCTGGTAATTTTTCCTTTAGCTTTTGTTTTCAGCTTTCTGCTCTCTTAGTGAGACCTGTCAAGAGCAAGCTCATCTCTGAAGGGTCAAATCTCATTCTGCAAAACACTGCAGGTTCCAAATTGGTTAAAGGAGTGCCTCAAGTATTTACCACTGGCATGAGGTTCAGCACCATTTGTCCTGAATTCCCTTAGTTTTTAGGGTGCTTCCACCAAGAGGATACTGCAATAAGCTTTCCCACAATGCTTCTAAGTTTCTTGGAGTGCTCGTCGGGCAAGTGTCTGACTGCCCATGGCTCTACCATTGTATGGTAGCTGTGCTCTCAGACACAGACACACAAAGGGCATCATTTAGGTGCCCGGACAAAAGTAGCTCCTGCAGCTGCAGATTTCCTAAGTATCCAGATAGTAACTGGGAGATATGACAGGGATCCGTGGGAGACCCAGCCAACAGCAAACCTGGCAGCCTAGGGACCAGACGGATGTCCAGCGTGTCTCAGATAGTCCTAGATACCTTGGTTTGGGCAAATGAGCTGTGCCTAAAGTATCTGAAGCTCCTTAAATGAATAATGAAGCTTTTCATGTGTGGGGTAGCCATTATCTGTAGTGCCACAGTCTGGCAGGAACAAAGGAAGGCATCGCTGTGGGTGGGCAGGATGGCATTGCTCCCTAGAAGTCAATATTTACAAGAGATTGCCAGATGGGTGTGCAGATCTTCCTCATCCCCAGACTAATCAAGAGTCAAAGGAAGCAGGTCAATGTTTGCAATGTTCAGCTCTCCTCTATTGTTTTATGTCCACATTTCCACATAGTGAGGAGACCTTTTCAGTAGTAATGAGATCTCAGCATCCTTTTCAATTACATCGTGGCCACGGAAAGCTGTTGAATAAATGCATTTTTATTTTCAGACTTGCAATTTTTACCTGTATTTATCACAACAGCTCCTGCAATCACAGCCACGAGGTTTGGTTTTAGCAATTATCTGCTACAACAGCGTCTCACTTACTTGCCTCTTGCTTAAAAAGCAAAACCCTGTCTGCTCACAGACCATAGCACTTCAGGAAGAGATTGGTAATTTGTAGACTGACGTTTTACATTCATGGGTGTTACACATTGGCAAGCTCAACCCATGGTGTGCAATCTTTGGTAAAACTGAAATTAGAAATGTTGCTCCCCGTCAAAAAGAATGTGGTATACTGACAAAAACATATTTAAGTGTGCATTGGAAATCTTCTGTGAACAAGTGTGATCTCTAGGAGGTTTTTGAGATGGGATTCTTCAGATGACATGCCCTTCACTGTGAAGCTTCTTGCTAAGTCCTGTATCCCTACATGCTTTGGCACAACAGGACCGTGCTCCTAACTGGAATCTGTGAGCACAAGATAAAAGAAAAATTAACCAAAAAAAAAAAAAAAAATCACACAGCTGACTTGGGCAAAAGTAACACATTAGGAGTAACACTGAAACAATTATTTGCCATTGGTTTGGAAATCAATGCTTGTTTAAAATACATTAATAACAATAATTTAAACTCTTCATTACTATCATTTGAACCATTATCTTTTTTCTGCCTGTAACAATGTATACTATGAGAAGTAAATTAAGAGAAGTCTTGAGGCATCCTCTAACTTTGGATAGGTTTTATGATTCTGTGAGAATATACCAGCTATATTTCATTTCTCTTGAGGATTCTGCTCTTGAGAAAATGGTTAAAAATTTTCCAACATAATTGGGCTTTCACTGGAAAATTAGGAGTTCATTTAAATAATTTATTTCACATAAAGTGTCTTTTTATGTAGAAATTTTCAACTTTACATTGTAAAGGCAAGAACTTCAAACCCAAGAACTTCAATTTCCAACACAAACTAAAATAATTTAGTTTAACAATAGAACACGTCTGAAAAAAGCCTGTCCATTTTCAGTTTTAAATGAAAGAAAAACAAATTGTATATGGGCAAAATGCTATTTTCTGATAGTTCTAGAGCTGACCTCTCCATTGAAGTTAATGGACCAGATCATAAGGTATTTATTCAGTATTCTCTTAGGAATTTCTCCAGTTATACACATGCAAATGCCAAATATCCGAATATTAAGTGTATGAACCTCTGAACATTACTTTCTGGAAACAGTAGTTGCTCAGCATTTATCAGTCTGTGTAACAAACTTCTTCACCCATGGCTGACTATCATCAGATGATGAATGCTCATGCAGTTTTTCTCAAGCTGTGGGATGGAATAATACTGCAAGGCACATTTTTTTTCTGTGAAATAGTCTTCTCACAGAACTATGCTAAAGCTGAGCTACTCATTCTATATACAAGAGAACAGCACAGGCGATATTTCTGCTTTTGCTGATCCAGCAAGAAAGACAAGCAAAATGGCTCTCCTGGGTTAGAATCTGTCCAAAAGCAGCAGGGAATGTAAGGATAGGTCTCCTGTGCTTTGAGAAAGGAAGTTTCTGCTGGAGCTTGTACGCTGCAGCCAAAGTTAATTAAGAGTCCAAAATCAACTTAGAAAATTAATAGCATGATTTTTTTAAAGCTTAGCTCTGCATAAAAAATCTCTGATATATCTGCAAGATTTTGTACAAACAAATATACACAAAAGCAAGACAAGACATTATAACTTCATTAAAACTGTCACTGCCCAGCAGTTACCAAGATCGTGTTAGGTACCTTTCACAATGGATCAACATGCTCAGATAGCACGGACAACAAGGAGCTGCAGCACAGAAACCCATAAATGTGCATGCAAATGCAACACAAAAGAAAATGCTGTGGAAATTCAGACACTTTTCTCTGCTAGCTGGATGTTCTTCGATTGTCTTTTCAAATGCTCATGTGCCAAAAATGAAAACAACTGCCCAGCTGCTGAAGAGCCCTGGCAGAAGGGTGCTCTACAGAAGAGATGAGAACTTTGTGATTGTCACCTATAGATTTACTACTTCAACAAGTATCATAAAGCCAACATGTACTCACGCAGCAACAGGCTGTGTGAGTGCAACCATGGACCTCACTGTCATTTGCCACACTGCTGTTCACTCCAGACGACAGTCAGAGCCTCCAGCAAGGAATGGTGAGTGCCTGCTGTGAGGCACATGGACTTAGAACCCCCCCAAGCACATCACCATCCCCACTTCTTCCCAATTTCTCTCCAACAGCAGCTTTCCAAAAGAGCAATCAGTTCAGTCACCCTAACAGAAAAACCACACTATTAAAAGGAAAAAAAAAAAGCCCAAACATTATAACCTGACTGCTTCACTCAAAAAATAAAAGATCAAACTCTATGGGTCTCATCTGCAGCTCTTTCTCAACCAGGTGACTCCACCACCTCTCTCACTGTGTGACCACGTGCTAGGGTTTTTCTGGTACAGTGCTTTGTTGAAGGCTTTGTGCTTCTCTGGGCAATATTTGTGTAATAATAATAATGGTGTTTTCTTGCAGGAAGCTTCTTGTACAACACATGCCATTGGGTTCAACATTTCCCCTCCTCCCAGCACTTAACAGGGAGTATTTAAGATGATATCACAAAGTTGCTAAAGAAAGTTTGAAATAAGTAGATGTTGTAATCTGGCAACCAATTTCAGTCTTTTTGTGCAGTGATAGATTTAATAATTTATAAATCAGTGGCATGAACAAAGCAAGAACCAAAACAGAACTACCCATTTCAAAAGTGTAAAGACAGTTAACCTTTAAACAGATGGATAATTCCAGACAGCACTGTAAAATTAATAGAGCCTAAACTGTAGGTCTCAAAGCTGCAGAATACATCTTGGGAGACCATGTTTTTGAGATCATCATAAATCAATTTTTTTCTTATCAGTCCCTTATGCATAAATCGACTACAAGGCCCGCTAGGTTATGAATATGTATGTCATGACATGACAACTGATCCAGTGCTCCAGTATCAAAAGTCCTGTGATCTTATTGCTTATACTGAACCATCAGCTTCTTCACATCATACAGAAACAGTCATAACAACAGTATGAAGGCTGGACTGGGAAAAGGTAAGAAGAGAAGATTTTCTGCAGGGAAAATTTTAGTGAATGAAAGCACGGAATCTCTTACGGAATCCCATTTCCATCTTTGCATTATTTGCAATTCTTTTCCTCATTAAATCATGTCTTTTCAGAGACATTTTACTTTCCCCATCGAAAATCTTCCAGCTTTGGCAAGGAGCAGAAGGCAAACTGCAAACTACAAGGAACCTGATGGCTTTTCCTGTCTTCGTGAACATACATGCCCTTCCATACAAAAGAACAAACCTGACCACGCTCCAGGACAGTGTAAACACACACCCCACAAAAACAATTACACTTAACAGGAACAAAAATTACTAGAAAATGTATTGTTTTGCATTTCCTTAAAAATCACTATCGAAAACATATTTCATAAAAGGATACATTTATAAGTACAGGATATGATCAAAAACCAAAAAGAATGAGAGTTGGGATGGAAGTTAAGCTCAAAGAGTGATGTTACATAGCTGCCAGGCTCAGATATGCCAGTTCCTGGGAGACACTTTCATTAGCAATAGGGAAGATGCTGGCTGTGGAATAAACATGAAACTTGATCTGATGATCTCTTGCCTTGATACCACATAGACCGCTGCTAATTATGACGCTGCCTGACAAGCAAATAGTGCTCCATATTTATAACAACAGACAAAATCAGCCAATTTGTCATTTTAATGCCTGATATAACTTTGAATTTTCCATAAAAGCGGCAAGGAAATGAGGACCAGGGTTTACAGTGAAAAAAATAGAGGGGAACATATTTCTCTGGATTCCCAGAGGTCTTTGTACTTTTCCCTCATCCCACAATACTTCTTCACTCTGGTCTCTGCAGGGATTACTTTTTACTCCTTCAATCACACAGACATGGAGGTTCTCACCCACAGTAACAGCAAGGCAGGGCAACACAGTGAAACCAGCCTGCCGTAAAACCAGTATAAAGTGACAATGAACTGGTATCATCTCGAATTATGTCCTCACTCTCATTTGCTCCCGTCCTGGGTAGGCAATGGGGCTTTATGTGAACAAAGGCAAATAAAAGGACATGGAACCAAGAGATGTGTCCTTACTCGAATATTAAACAAATGAGTATCAGCCAGCAACAAATGGGGGGGTTTCAGTTCTCCTTGATTTCACAGAAACACAGGCAGCATGCACAGAAGCAGTGCAATACTAGAGGTGACTTGCTCACTTTACACACAAAAAACTTATTTGAACAGACACATGCTGAATAGAATATACAACATAAAGCTTCTAAGCTATATGTGACCCACTTTTGCAGATATCTACTGCCTCTGAGTGCTCAGTATCACATTAACATAAATGCCATTAAGTTTTGGCCCTGTATCATCTTTATTTTTTATAGATACATAATTATTGAGAAGAGGCTGTTAACTTTTTATAGACTTTAAATATAGTCTATCAGTTCTCTCTATCTCACTTCGTTTAAAGATTCACCCAGCAGAACAATTGTGTTGCTGCCACATTGCTCTACTTTACAAAAAATATGCTTCTGCTTCATGGAGTGAGGAGAGATCCACTGTACCCTCTCAGGTGCACAGGTACCAGGTACACACAGCAACTGATACTGACTCATCGCAGACATGGGCACAGACAACCCTTTAATTTAAGAAAGCTTGGCGCCTACTTTTAATGTATGTTATAACCTCAGTAGTTCTGCAACATCATAAAAATAATAAAGAGCAATGTCCCATGTCTAGAAACAGAAATTATTTCTATCGGAATTTATGCATACAGTGTAATTAATTCCCACTTTTTAGCCTTTTTTAACCAGGAGACAGTCACTCAGTTTCAGCAGGAAAAGATATTTTAAAATATTTTTTTCTAGTGTTTAAAAAAATTGAATTTGCTGTTCCATCTGATGATGGGACAGAGCAGAACTTTGCAGAGTGCTTAAGCACATTTTAATTCCATCATTTTATCTGGACCGCCCAAAAGAGACACTCAGCATAATATTTCACATGTCCAAAAGATGAAACAACGTCTCAACTACTATCTGTTTGATTTTTTTTTCTTTTTCCCACAAAATAGGGAAGAATTACATTTAGTACATATCGTGCACAGAGAAGCTTACCTGAGATTTCCCTCTTGATATGGCCAGAAAATCCTTCTTGGGGGAAAAGGAACCTGTAGGATGACTAAAAAAGTAACTAAGTATTTTAGCTGCTACTTCAAAAAAATGTGGTATTTGACTTGCCACCACCTCCCCGAAACTATTATTTTTCCTGCTGGGTTTACTAGCTGAAATACCTCAGTGTTTTCACTGAACATTACCATGTTTACAATAAAAAGAAAGCCCTACGGGAGTCTCATTTGATTTCATTGCACTGTTTATAAATTAACAAGAAATGGAGACTGTTCTGAATGGCAGAGACAAAGAGAAGATACATACACACTGGGAATTCTGTAATGGCAAAAACAAACTCATGTCTGATGATAAACAAATCCCTGACCAGAGATGGCTGGTTCAGCCAAGGTCTCTGTATCCAAGACATGATGAGGGGTGACGGTGTGGTGTTTAAAACCTCAGAGCCGCTGCAGACAATAACTGGGGTTAAATCTTGCTGATGAAATCCCATTTCATTGATTGCACTTTTTATTGCTGTCTGTGGAGGTGACTGGAAGCAGTAGTGAACTGTAACTTGGAAGTATGGCGTTCTCATTGGTTTTGTGGTGCTGTATTGTAACTGCCTAATCAATGCTGTGATGGCAACACAGCAGAATTGACCCAGCGATCAGAAATGCCACTGCTCAGCCAGTGCACTGCTCCTCATGAAACACAGAGGCCACAGAGAGCAAAGAGCCACAGGGTGTGACAACTCATCCAGATTTTCTAACTTTTGAGCACCTGCTGAGGAGCTCCACTGGGCAGCACCACCACCACAGCATTTTGTTAACCTGTGCTTTCCACCCATTTAGAGGATTCTAAATACATCTCTTTTCGAGGCAACAGTTAAGGAGGCTGCTGGCTATTCATGGTGTCCTCAAATACCAAGGACTTTAATATTTTGCTACTTCAGACTCTGACAAGTGGTCCTGTGCCCTCAGTTTGTGAGGGTTTCATGATTGGAAAAACTCGCTCAAAACTTTGTGGTATTTCCATTTATCCTGAAACACAAGTTAATTCCCTTCTTAAGCATATTTTCCTGAGCAACAGGCTACAACTCCTCACAGAGATATCAAAAGAGATAAAATAGATAAATGTGCTCTTCACTTAAGCATGTGCTGAAGTACTCTCCTGAACTGGTGTATGAATTGCGAAAAACCGTAACTGTATAAGACCTAGTTGCAAGTCTTCCCACCGTGATAAGGGTTGGACTATTACTTTCATTAATAGACACAGATTTCAATTGACTTTAATCCTCCAGCATGTTGAAGAATTAGAAGTTTAATGTAAATGTTTGGTGTGAAACAGAATTGAGGAATTTGTGGTGAATTATTTATTCAGCTAATTTAGCCTCTTTTTCCGTTAATGAATTCTTTGCTTTTTTTATAAGTGCATTTGTTATTCCAACTTGTTTGACAAAAGATTTGTGTGAATCTGTTTCAGCTGGTGGTTTGTGAACAAGCTACTGACAAGGACTTTCTTCCCTTGAAAGTTTCACCTGCTTGAGCTGGTGAACTGGGCACCTGAGGCTCCTGGTGCTATTGCTGTCCCCATACTGGTGACTAATGCTTTTCAGGTAGACATGTGGGATCTTGTGCAGAGAGGAATGGGGCTGTGTGGTAGGATGAAGATTTAGGGAGAGAGATGAAACTGCCCTTACCTTGCTTTCTGGTCAGTTAAGTCACATCTTACTTTCAGAACTGGTCAGAGTAGGCTACACCTTCATAAGTAAAACAATTTTTCAAGCATGCTACCTGGGCCACAATGCTGTTGCTGCATTTCAACAAATTAAAGGATATGAGCAGAGAGATCCAGCTGCTCAAAAGCTACAAATATAAAGTAATTTAGAAGCCTTTGACAGAGGCAGAGAGGCAAGAATTTCTGATAAAGACACAGCTGCAAACAGCTTCGAGCCTTGCAATAACACAAGGAATGTGTATCAATTTCTGTCGCTGCAAACATCGACTGCTGAAACTTAATACCAACCTCGCCTTCGCGGTGATGAAGAGATGACATTTCCATTTTATTGATCTCACGGAGATGCAGTGCAGGCCGTGTCAAAGGGAGCTGGGCATGGGGGACCGCAGCCTGTGTCCATGTACAACAGGTGTGTCCTGAGCCCACTGTGTGGGTTGGTCCCCAGGAAGCTGGACAAGGCAAATCTGTTGGAGGGCTACACATGCAGCTAAGGAAGAGAAACAAGATTCCAGTGGAAAACCAGACTTAACTATAAGATCATTCGTGGCTCTGACCATATAGAAGACCTTTATATTCAAATAGAATCATAGAATGCTTCAGGTTGGAAGCGACCTTGGGTTGGAAGGTCATCTAGTCCAAACTGCCTGCCATGGGCAAGGACATCTTCAACTAGATCAGGTTGCTCAGAGTCCTGTCCACCCTGCCCTTGAATGTTTCCAGGGATTGGGCATCCACCACTTCTCTGGGCAATCTGTTCCTGTCCTGTTGCGGTTTGGTGGTTTCCTGTGATGGCATGGCATGCCACAGCCCTCTCAGAGAGCGCACTGAGGCTTGCTCGGGGAGAGCGGCTGTTCCCGCTTCCCGTGCGTTTTCAGGCTGCCCCTCGCTTGCTCTGGCTGGCTGAAGGCCCGCAACACGGCGACGATAAAGGAGGACAGAAGGCTCTCCGCATAGGGACTGCAGAGGGTCTTTTATTCCATGGTGGCTCCTAGAAGCCTAGAGCCAGCACATGGCATGGTTCCCCCAGGCAGAGGCTGGTGCGCCAAGGCAGACACAGGTAGACAGCAAGAGAGAACCACGTGCCATGCAGCGTAGGGTTTATCTGGGGAAGAGGGGGTCGGAGAGAGCACATGGACCAATGGTCACAGGGCACAGGGGCGGTACATGGGCGGAGTTGGGGTAACAGAACCCATGGGAAAAACCTGAGGGAGTGGTTAGGACTAAGGGCAGGCAAGGGAGAGCCACATGGAGAGGACAGGTAATTTAGTAAGAACAGGAGTGAGGAAATACAGTGCCACACTGTCCCTTACCATTCTCATAGTCAAATTTCTTCCTAATATCTAATCTAAACCTGCCCTCTTCCAGCTTAGAGCCACTCCCTCTTGTCCTATTACTACGTGTCTTTGGAAAAAGTCCTTCCCATCTTTCTTGTAGGTCCCCTTTAGGTACTGAAAGACTCTCCCCAGAGTCTTCTATCCTCTAGGTTGAATAACCCAAACTCCCTCAGCCTTTCCTCATAGCAGGCATATCTACACATTTGTATTTAACATTTATGGCACAGTATATCACAGTAACATACCTTAGGAAAAGTTGCAGCAGCTGAGCCACTTTGGCCTTTATGAAATGACAAAACATGAAAATATCGTTTTAAGAGGTACTAAGTGCAGATGATCTTAAATGCAGGGCAGAGTAAAATTGTGATCAGAGGGCACAACACTTGCTCTTCAAAGGACGCATTCAGAGGCCTCGGTTATTCAGATATTCTGATTTTCAGCAATAGGAAGTGCTGGTGGTTAATTGCAAGGTCCAGCAAGACATACTTCACAGCACTTTTTTAACTGCATCACAGTATTTGTCACATATATGGTATCAAAGTTGCTGGCACTGTTATTTTTTATTTTCTTCCTACAAGTTGATGATGTGTGAATAAAAGTGCTTCAGTGCTTTTAACACTGTCCAAGTCATGAAACAGAACACAAAAATATTTTCAGCACATAAACTGAAGAAGGACCAGGAGCTGTTCATAAACATGTGCCTTTAATTTTGTTTCAGTCATACACTCCACTTACACTTTGTAAGGTGATTTTAGTCACAGAGTTAAATTGTTCAAAGGCACGCAATGAGATATCTGGGGGGAGGGAGGTTGATGTGCATTTCTCATGTTTGGTTCCTGCTTCAGGAGGGAGCTGCGTTCCTCCTTTTGGAGTCCTCACTGAGCTCCTGTCAAGCCAAAGGCCCAAAAGCAAGGAAGAGAGTAAGGATTGAAGCATATTCCGTAGATAAAAGTTAATCATGGAGTATTTTTTACTGGAAAATTTTGACTCTATCCAAAAAATAAAAATTTTGGTTTCCTTCATAAAAAGAAAATGTTGTGAATTCTCATTTTATAGTGAAGAAAACATTTATTTTACGTTGAATGAAATGTTTTACTTGGCCAGAAATTAAATTTTTCAGATTTTTTTTCTGTTTGCTTAAGTAAAAAAAGTTTCTTCAGACCAAGAAAGACTTTTTCCCTCCAATATTGCAATGCAGCCAGCCAATTGAAAAGTCAGTTATGTGCATAGCTTTAGATAAAAGTAGCAACTTTTGGCTTTACTGTGCTACAGAATGAAAAATGAGAGAGATTTCATTTTTCCTGCATGCAGGCAGAAAACAGCAATATGATTTTCCACTCCTTTAGCTGGGCCTTCTGACTCGGCAGAGAAATACTCTCGCATAAGCTGTGGCAGAAACATCATCCCACAAGACACAGAAGTGACCTGCTTTCAGAGGGACCCATCAAACCAGCAGATCATCTACTGGAAGGAAAAGGAGGCACAGGACATGGGGAGACAGTGACAGAAGCAGACAAATGGAGACCAAATAGATGGAGTGTCCTTAAGAAGAACAGCAGCAGGGGATGTGAGCCCAGCAGCAGCAAAGGCAATTGTCTGGGGTGGCCAGTGTGTGACAGAGGCCAGCATCAGCTCCTGTGCTGGTTCCAGTGCTGTACTGTCACACATTCACCTGGCTGATGCCTCCCGCCATTGGAGGGAGAGCAACCCAGGGGCTCTGGCCCTGCAAAGATGTGAATGCACCCGGAGTCCTTATCAGCACCACTCACCTGGACACAGACCAGTAGCAATAGAAGAGAGATTGTGATACCAAAGTGGGTACTGACAGACCAATTCCCAGAGAAAACCTGATCTTCTCTGCAAGACCTGCCATGCCAGAGTCCTGCCTGCCTTCTAAATAGATGTATAGGTTGCATCCACTGCTGGCTTTTCCTATCATGCAACTTTTCTTGTGCTGGAAGGTGATTTGGATTCCTGAAATTCATCTGGGGGAAGCGAACGACTAATGAGCAAATGAGGTGTTAGGAATAAGGCTCTTACTTGTCCGTGGAGACACCCATGTGTCCAAGACACTGGATTCCATACTGCTATCCAGTGGCTGGCCTAGCACTGTGCAGTGATGGAGTGGCATCCTTGTCAGTGGACATGTTCTTTTGCTTGGGCAGAATAAAATTGTGGACGCTTGGGAGCCAATTGCCACCTCCTGCCAGCTGCTACGCATGGCTTCTGTAATTTCAGGTATATTGGCAGCAAAAATAATTGCAAGGTGCTGTCTGTTAACTTGTCAATATCAAATTTCCTAGCTGTGGAAGTGGTCTGAATGAACTTAGCCCTGGGCTGGCATGTGTGCTTGGCGTGACATAGACAGTTGCCATAACTTCTCCAGAGTGTCCACTCTCCGGAGTAGTTTCCAGTCCATGCATCCTGCATCAGGCAAGAATCACGCCGTGCTTTGTGTCATTCATCCGGATTCAGACAGTCCAGTCCACAGCCAGGGAACTCGCTGGGTGCACAGCCATAACTGTGCCCGGCACAGCCCTTTCCATGCAGTCTCCAGCACACACCTCCTCACTGCAGAAAGCTGCCCCCACCTCCTCTGATCGCAAGCCATGGTGGAAGTGCCCTCCTGCCCTGACACCACCCTGTACACTCTGCTTCCATGCAGCCAGGAGCGGCAGGAGCTCACCCCACTGTGTTTTGTGTAGGCAAGAGCAAGGACGAGGCATGGCAGGCACGCCATCAGGTGGGCTTGCTGGCAGCAGGGACCTTTCCTGCACCCAGACCCAGAGAGGTCCCACGCCTCACAGTAAAATACCCCAGGGGCACTCTTGCTCTTGCCACCTTCAGACCATCAAGGTTGCAGCCTCTATAAACCCAAGTGCCTGTAGTGGCTTGAGTGGGAACCAAGTGCAGTTCAGCATCCAGGCCCAGGCTAATTCTGCAGGGAATATATTTTCTTTTGAAGGTCGTGACAGAAACCATAAGCCCCTGGTCTACCTCAGAGTATCTTCCCAGTGGCTGCAAGTGTTTTCCTCAACGCTCAAAGCTATCTCGGTTTTCCTTAACAGCTCTCTAGAAGCACGAAAAGAAGGACCTCCCTGCCTTGAAACCTGAGAGGAGAGGACAAGACTCTTTCAGGCTGTGTTATGCTTCCTCGGGAATCCAAATCCCTGAAGAGGTGATTTCTAAACCAGTCAAGACTTAATTTCTGAATTATGTTGTGTAAGGTTCTCAAAACATAAAAGTGTCTCTCTAATGTGCCACTACAATGAGTATGTAGGGTACAATATTTGCAATAATTTATCAGGAGGCCAGTTGAGCTGATAAAGCCTGAGACAACTTATGAAAACACCTAAAAAGGAAAATTTATATTTTTTTCCAGTCATGGGTATAATAAGCATATTTTCCTAGGCACAGCCTGCAATTCCTGCCTCCCTATAAAATGAATGTGTTTCCCCAGTTAAATGTATAGCACCAGCTGAAGTGAATGGGGTGTGTGTTTGCTTTGTTTTTCTTATTAAATATAGATTTGTGGTCAATCAGGAGTTGTAAAAATATTACTGAGGTGGTTACAGCCAATAATATTTTCCTTTGATAATTTTATGACCCTGTGGTCAAAACATGAGTGTCTGGAGTGTGAAAGGAAGCAGAATCTGATTCTGCATGCCATTACCAACTTGCTGGTAATTAAAAAACTGAAAAGTCAACAAAAAAGTGCAATGTATTCTCACTGTAGCTGTTGCTGCAGTAGTCACTGCCAGCCACAGAGATTTGCAGGCTAAACCTCACCGCTGGCACTGTTTTCCCTTCTCTTTCCCCCTCGTCCTCCCTTTATCCTTGCAATACCCACTTTTTTCGCTGACCTAGAAGAAGCCACCACCAGAGATGAATATCGTTTTACAAATATCATTTTATCTATCATCTGCATCAGACCAAGACAGAAAAATGCTATTTCACAACAAACAATTTCTTGGTTAACAGGAGATTTCCCTCACGCCCTTTGAGCACTGCCTGCCTCCATCCGCCCCTCTGCTTTCTACCAAGATGCTTCCCATATCCCCACCACGCCGTGGCACTGCTGGGGCTGGCAGCCACCCACTGCCCCATCCTGGGGTGCTCCTGACAGGGCCACCAGCTGCCCACTGCCCTGACAACTCTCCAGGCCCATGGGGATAACCCTGGCCTTGGCCAATCTGTGACCAAGCTGACCAGGCTGGCAGCATGGACATGGGGCATGTGGAAATGGGTTCTAGCCTGGTAATGAAAGAGCAGGAAGCACATCCACAAGGGAAGTAGCAGAAGGGCTTCTCTTCTCCGGCACTGTCAGCAGAGAACAGGCAAAGGTCTGTAGGTGAGCTTTGGAGCTACAGAAAAGACAGAATGAAATGAGCACTACCCTTTAGGATATAGCGAAGCCAGTTATCTGAGACTGACAGCTCCTCTTTGTCCACTGGCTACAAAAACTGATACGCTGGAGCAGACTAGATGTGACAAAATGCTTCGAGCTGGAGAAGCACAGTGATAGCCCGGCACCCTTTCCTTTCATTGGCTCTGTGGCCACCATGTGTAGAGTCTGCAGGCTCCCGCTCCAGGTTGTTAAAAATGGTTCATTTGTCTGAAATATGGAACTCTGAAGTTTCCAGAAAGAAAAATACACCTCAAAAGTGACAGGTTTTTTCTCCCTTTAATGACTTGAAGATGTGGCAGCATTAGACATGAGAAGGAATCCTCTCTCGTGAAACACAGAGTGGCCAGACCTCACCAGTATTAATTTTTTAATCCTTTTCTGCTTTCTTACCAAGCAGCAGCAACCAGTGTAGCAGAAGCGCTGCCATCTCAACCAAGCCATGCCACTGCCCTCCTCCGACACTGCCTCAGCTCACACACATTACAGAGAGATGGACTCTCACCCTGGTAACTGGCTGAATGGCATAAATATCACCCCAACCCCACTAAATGATCTTTTCTGCTAGTCTGAGACTGGCCACTCCCAGACAGTGGGCTCATGGGGATGGGCTCTCCCCCCAACCCCACTGAGTGCCCTGCAAGCAGCCACAGGGCACTGGGGCATTTTTGCCTTCTCCTCACTTTCTGAGGAGGGCACACGAAATCCTCTTGACTCCTGTTCAAAAGAAGATGAGGTATGAAGAACCATTCATGAGGCAATTTGTTTCTGCAATTATTAAGGACTGCATATACTTATTAGATTACATATAATACATACCGATATGTGCATGAATACATGGTATTAAAAAGAAACAAAAGATTTTAGTCTTGCCTGAGCATCTTTATGCTGTGTCTGAACACAACATTTTGAAATACAAAGGTACAAAGCTTTTCTTTTTTTTTATTCCTGGGGGAGAGCATGAGGCAATAATTATACTCCCCATCTTTTTTTTCCCCCAGAAAGAATGTATTAAAAAAAAAAGGAGAAAAAAAGTGCCATCATCATTTCCTCCCACACACTTTTTCTGTTTTTACCTCTTCAGAATTTTGGTGGAAATAAAATAAGATCCAATTATAAAATTGAGAGAAAAAAATTGATTTGTCAATTGAAAAAATGTTAACACTTGCAGAAAATTATATAGGCATTTTCTATTTCACATTTTTTATGAAAAACCAGAACATTCTGAAGAAGTTGAAATGTTATTCTGAAGTATTTCAGTTTTGTCAGCTCACTATTTTTCAACAAATATGTTTTCAGTCAAAAATTGTCAATCTCCTTTTCTTCTCAGATCCTTTCGCAACTACCTCTCAGCATCTCCTTACACCATCATCTGGCAGCTTCTGGGCCCACAGTAAAGATCCTTTACCGGCTAGCAATTTTCAGCTAATTGGGTCTTTTTGTCAATTTTCAGCTAATTTGGTGCATTGGGTCTCATGCACCCTACAGCAAAGACAAGGGGGGAGCAAGACCCTCTTACTCCACCCAGCACCTCCCCTGGTCACGTTTCTGGACCCTGCTTTTGCAAAGGCATTTGTGGATAGGCAGAGGTGACCTGAGAGAAGTGACAGATTGGTTTCTTCAGCAATTATAGAAACATCTCTTTTGGTGGGGATTTTTTTGTGAGTTTTTTCCTGGAATTGTTGGTTTTGCTTTTTTTTTTTTCCCAAACCACAAATATGGATTTATCTGGACGGGAATATGTTCCACAAATTAAATGATGTCTCATCGTGAGGGTAAGAGGAGGAGCATGCACTAGATTAGTTAATAGGTCTCCCATTTGTACTGTCTACGATATGATGATAAGCATACCTAGAAACGCAGGAAACGATTCACAAAAGCAATCAGATAATGAGGAATATTATTCTCAGAAGGTCCTTCCTGTGTTTGAACAGGGGGAACAAATTAAAAGCTCAGGTTGTGTGGTAGCTTGGAAATAGTGCACATGGTGACTAAGACTCTTATCAGAGGCAGCACTGAAATAACATTTTCTGCTAAAGAGCTTGAAGAAATATGTTACAAAATTATTAATAATGCATTAAAATTTGCAAAAGCATGAAAGCAGTGATAGTTGAGCTGTGTACTCCCCGCATTTGAGTGGAAAGGCAGAAGTGCTTATGAGGCACAGACAAGGAGGTGGCTTCCAGTTAAATTTGCTCACAGCATTAGAAATGGGGGTGATAACGAAGGTTTGTTATTGCTTCTGGTAGTATTGTGCTAGAAAAATACAACACAGCACGAGAAAACAGAGCATATCCTCCGTGAGAAACAGAGACCCAGCGCTGTCCTGGCTGCATTAGAGCAGCAGCCGCTGAGCCACTTTTTGGTGCACAGCAGTGGCCACCTTTGAAAATCTGCAGCGGGCGGGGGTGGTAACACCCACAAGCAAAGGGTCCTTCTCCCATCCTTAGAGCAGCCTTTCAGACAGGGTCCTGCAAAACATCCCATCAGCCCGGCTGCAGTGCTGGTTTTGTAAACTCCAGGGAGGAATGCAGTGATGTGATGCAGGCTGGCAATACACGTCGGGAATGCCCATAAAGGAGATCTTAAGCAGCTGCTCATAGTGTGCTTTATGGAGGACGGAGGCTGGCCACACCAGCGTGCAAATCCAACCCCCAAAGCAGTGACATCCCAAGGCTAGGGTTTGTCAGTGCCCTCTCTTCCTTTAGAAAGTACCACTGCTGCTTGGCCAGACACTGAGGCTCCTGTTCAGACTGATGTGCTCATAGTTTTTGTGCCCACTTCTGTCCAAGCCAGCACCTTCTTCCCCTGGCATCATTTCAGTGAATTATTTATGCTCAACATACATGCCTGCTCCAGGCCCATGAGAGGCCTAGAGTTAGCCAGGCAGAGCTGTATGCATCTAACACTTCATTATAATGTTAGATGTATTACTACTATTATTATTGTTGTTGTTGTTGTTATTATTATTATTATTATTATTATTATTATTATTATTATTATTATTATTAAATATATATCAGGGCTTTTGGCCTCCTTTGATTTTGTGGAGACTGGGAAAACCAATACTTTTTAAAAGTCTCCAGCTTTGAAAAGCTGATCTTCATGCCTTATTAATAACGTTGTAAGTACCCCACTGGTATCTTCATTGGGTATCATTCCCTCTCACTCTTGGTTCACTCTGACATGACTGAAAAGTATGTGCTGTTTGTGAAAGATTTCTTTTTCCATGTCATAGTTTCAACCACGAGACAATACTGAGCCGTGGAAAAAGGACAGGTGGCCTGCCATAAGACTGAATAACCAAAAAGTGCTATTAAATTAGAAAAAAGCCTTTTGCTTTCACTTCAAAAAAAAAAAAAAAGAAACCCACACTGCTTCCCAGGTATGATCCAGATCTGTTATATACAACAAAGTTGTTCAGTATAAATCTTTATTTCGTATTTCAGAAGGAATGCAATAGAAAACCCATTCTAACAATAAATGCTAGTCACCTGAGGTCTATAGCTTGTTTTGCAGCTCAGGAAAAAAAGTCTCTGTTCACCCTTGGCCAACCGAGTTACATTTTCTGCTATTATTAATGCATTGCAAGGGTTTTTTTCATATCAATTTGAAATTATACATCTGGGAAATCCCAGTACAACGGCAGTCAATGCTTTGTTTCTCTGTGTGGCCCTTTGCAATTACTAGAATGTGCAAATATAATTTAGCGCAGGTAAAATTCAATCAGTCACCCCAAGCACAAAGAAATCTCCATCTCCCAGAAAAAAACCCAGAGAGTGTTTCCCTGCAAATGGCACAAGGGAGCTGTAAGAGTTTCTAAAACAAATTTATTAGAATATTTAAATTCAAGTTGTAATGGGAAATTTAGCTCGATAGGTGAGGTGGCAGCAGGCTGAAACCCAAGCGAGGCAGGCAGGCAGCTTTCGGGGCTGTGGGCTCGCTCAAGTTACAGCCCCAGTTCTGATTGCAGGGGGTGATTGCAACACCAGGCAGGCAGGCTGCCCAAAATGCAAACCCCGGGAAGGCAAGGGAGGGCTGGGGGTACTGAGGAACGAAGGGGCTGCGGGGAGCGAGGGCGGAGGTGCAGCTCTCTTGTGGTGGCACCAGAGAAGGCAGGAGACCTGGTTCTCAGCCAGGCTCCACACACAGCCACTGACCACGGGGCACCACCTGCCCAGCTGCGGGTGCTTGTGGGGCCACGTGCCAGGCTTGCAAAATGCAGGCCCAGGAGAGAATAGCTCTACAGTTTTTTAAAATTACACCATAATTAAGAGGTATCGCTTTAAAAAGAGAAAATTAGAGGGAAGAAGAAAATGCCACTTTTAAGGACCGCCGTATTTACGCTTCTCAAGCAACTCCAGTACCACAACGTTTTGTTTTTGTCAAGCAGCAAAGGCTGCCCTTCACCTCCCGCTATGTTCAGTGGGAGCTGTGTCATCGCCTTCAAAGGAATCAGGATCAGGCCTCCAATGCGTTAATAAGCAACAAGAATTATGGAAAGAATTACATTTAATGTGAAGTCAGGCTGCCTGCAGTGATCGCACTGCACAGCCTGTCACAGATCGCTTTGTGCTGGAAACATACAGCATGGACTGATCCGTGGATGAGACAACTGTGAGACGTTTCCGCTTGGCAGGAATATGGAGGGAGAAGATGAGAGACGAGTCAGCAGCATCTAAGTGCATATGTGGATGGCTGGAAAACTCCGGATACACGCAGCTCCACTTCTGACATTCTGAGAGCACTGCAGACAGGGTGTGGAAGCAACAGCCTTTGCACTTCCTAAATCATGACCTCTCTCCTGATGAAAAAGACCTGTTCTGCTCATCTAAAATCCCAAAGTTCTAAAAGCACATGCCTCAGCTTTAAGAAAGCACCCTTTTACAAGTACTTTGGAAAAGAAAGTATAGCAGTTTTCTTTGTCACTTCACTGTGAAAGAAGCATTCCTGCCTACCTTCTAGAAGAATGAATCAACAGAGGAACACATTACTCAAAAAAACCCTTCAAGCATACAAAAAGGGGGTTGGGGGATTGTGTCTAAGGTGACTCCCATGCTGGGTCTTTGTCTATGAGACTTATGTTACTGAAAAGGCTCAAGAAATGTTTTTCTTTCTTGTCCTCATAAGCCCAAAGGAAGCTGTGACCACCGCAAGTGGACCTGCTGCAGCATACAGCAGAGCATTAGGCTACCATTAAAGCTAGAAAGTGTTCAGCCAGTGTGAGAGCAAGGGGGGCTTTTGCTTATTATAAATAGGAAAGAATGAGAAACTGATGAATTTCCTAGAAATAAACAGCAGAGCTAAGGGATAGCCCAATTTACTCATTCCCTAGCCTGTGATTGCACTTGAACACTGAACATGGTCCTTCTACCCGGAGTGGGAAGCAAGGTTATATCCATGATCCTGCATCACCATCACTGAGCTATTTTCCATTCATCCGTCTAGCAGGTCACCGGCACACTGAGGCAACTGGTTTTCTTCTCAGAATGGGCTGCTTTGAAAAACAATCTTTGTGCGCCCAAACTAATTGTAGACAATGTTTCCACAACCCTTCTGATCAAAAATGTGCCTACTTTCCTACCCACTCACAGTTCTGCTGCTCTGATCTTCACCTTTGGACTCAGTCTTTGCCTCCTTTTGCTCCTACAAAGGAGCAAAGCAGAGCCATTTCCTGGAAGTTCCTCCCTTCTTCCTTCTAAATCACTCAGTTACGTCCTGTTTTTATATCTTGCCCTAAACCTTTCCTTTGGGCTATAACTTACAGCTGACTGTGTAAAACAACATCAATATTGTAACAGCCACTTTGGAGCTGCCATGATGGAGCTCTCTAAATACGCATATTAAAATCTTACAAAATTTCAGGGGGATGAGGGTGGGAAGTGCCATGAACATCCAGGTGCTGATGACTAAATTGTTTTCAAATATTTTTTTCTTTTTTTTTTAATTTCCAACTGGCCTGGAAATAGCAAAATGTAAAAAAGGTGCCTACGGTTGTTTTGAAAAGCTCCCATGTTGCTACAACCCCTGCTTACCTTATGGATTGCTTTAATTCAGGGTACGACATTGCTCCTGGCATATGCTGAGCAGTTGCACCCCCACCTCTACATTAAAAATCAGTGTTTCCTCTGGAAGTTAAAACATCCTGAGGAAGAGAAAGGAAAGCAAGAGGATTTATCAGACAGAGCCTGACACATCGTAAAGATGCAGCATTGTTATCAGGTATCATTCTAACACACTCGCTGCTCTACACCACTCAAAATTTTATGACCACAAAAACAACCCACACATACATGCCAAAGTGTGACTAGCCGAAGACAGCTCTCAGCATGTTAGCTTCATTTCGCTCAAGAGACAAACAAGAGATCACAGATGAAACTGCCTCCACCACACTGACGTGAGCAGTAATGTAGGGTTTTGTCAGGGAGTCAATGCGGCTACCAGACCAAGCGCTTTCTTTTCGTGGCTTATAGTACCTGTAAAGCCTTCTGCTTAAAAGCCAATCAAATAAGACACCAAGTCACTTAGTTGCTTCCTGGAGACACATAACAAAAGCAGTCATTGTATGAATAGTTGATGCAAATATTTTGTTCACAGTTAATTCAAAATGAATAACACAGAATCGTATGGTTACTTCCGTGCTCAGGTACAGCAAGATCTATAATGCATAAAATTGATGTTAAATGCATAAAATCTCCTGCTTGGAGCATCAAAACGTAGTCATGTCCTTGAATGCTGATGTTAAATCTGAAACATATTCCACATACCACATGGACTGCAGCTAACATTAACAGCTTTCCATTGTAACAGCTACATTGCTGTAATTGGGCAGACACTGGCTGGGGATTTCTTCAGAGACCTATTTTTCAATTAAACTTTAATTTTCAAGTGAAAGGGTTTATACAGAATGAGATCGTGTGCACATCTCGTTGTTGCACTGTTTCAGAGCATGTGATTTCTGGGTTTATTATGTCCAGAACAGTGCAGGGCATGAAAGGAAAAGCAAAAGAAATAAAGGCAGCATGATGCTTTCCAAACTCCTTTCCAGGTTCAGGATAAAACAGATATCCTGGTCATCAATTGCAGGTGTGTGGTCAGCTTGTCTAGTGCACCATGAGTTGTCTTAGCAAGGAGAAACTCATTCTGCATTATTTTCCTTCCAAGTGAAGACAAACAGGGAGAAAAACCACCAAGAAAACAAGAAAGGTGTTATTCAAGGAAACTGAAAATTGCTCTTCTAGGAGGTCAGTCTTGCTGCAGCGTGGGTTTAGGCTCCCTAACTGCTCACTACCTGACTCCTCTGCTACTACTATGCATCTTCCTGGGGCTAGTGAAAGGAGAAACCCCACAAGATAAGCAAACCCCAAGAGTCCTGTGAATCCCTGCTGTAACTCCTGCCATTCCTGCTCCCCCCATGCCTGCAGGCACCATGATGTGTCCCTTTGGTGGAGTTCAGGTGAATGCAGGAAGACAACTCTCCTCTCTGGGTCCAGACAGCTGTTCCCAAGCATTTCAGGGAAAATCCATTACTACTTCCTGGTGTTAAACAGTTAAACTAGCTGGATTTGAAGATCTAGGAAATGAGGAGGATGAGATAACTACATTTGCGAGAACATTTGTTTTGAATCCAAACCATTTCCCCAAGTGTATTAATATGAATTACCAGGAGATTGTCTGAGGATTTATATGTGTGGTATTCCAAGAGAAAAGAAAAAAGAGCCTGAGCAGGAATAGTCAGTTTTAAATTAAGATAAATTACTCCAAGTTTCATTTTAAAATATACTCATGTCCATTGTTTACGATCCTAGAGTTCAAAATGCTGAATGTGTCTGCTGAGAGGATATATACCTCCTTTGCAAAACTCTGCTCTAATTATTTGAAAGACAGACCGATAACACCACAAGGAAAAAAAAGGAAGGGGAGGGAGAGAAAAGGAAAAAAAGAAAGTGGTAGAGAAAGAGAGGGAGTGAAAATACACAGCATTATTGACAATTGCTAATCTTGGGGGGGTGGTTTCAAAAGTTTTAGGCATCAGCTACAAATTAAATTTTGCCAAGATGAACCGGAGTATAGTCCCTCTCCATTTACATAATCAAATAAAAGGTAAGATTCAGCAGCATGAATACTCGACCTGCCAGTAAACTGTTTGTTTCTTAGAAATAGAGAGAGAGAGAAAAATTTCTCTAGCAAGTTAGCTCTTTCTCATACAGTTCATATTATACATGGCAGAGACAGAAGATATAAAATTTGCTACAATATATTAGTTTGATAACATTGTAGAGGGTTTCTCATCAAAATACAGAGATGGAGAATTATAGTTCCAAGGCCTAATTTAATAACAAAGTATGCTGTTGTTAAAACCATTTTTTGCCTGCTCTCTATAAGCAATGTGTGCATTGTATGGAGAATATGGGAAGAAAAATGGAAGAATTATGCAGACAAATACTGGTATGTGGCTAGAGCTTAGGAAAACATGTATCTGCCTCTCAGTGTCCTTATTGCCCATAAAAGAACATTTCACATGGTCAACAGCTCAAATTTATGTGGACCCTTAGGGGTAAATTTTCAGTACAGTGAATAGAACTCACATACGCAATCGCATTATTGTTAATGGGAGTTCTGTGGCTACTTCTTCCACTCAGTGCTAACCATGGAGCCCCTTGCTGTAGAAAGCTATCTACAGACCACTCCAACTCCCACTCCTGTTCTTCTCCTCCAACAGCAGTCTCAGAGGAGCAATGCAGAGTGGCCCAGAAAACCACTTGTACCTTCTCCTCGCACTCTGCTGTTGACAGCCACTGAGAGGGCATGTACCTTCCTCCCACCATAAGGACTGCACGATATCTGTGATGCTCTTGTCTTTTTCTGTTGCTGACTGCAGGTAAGTCTTCCCCTGGCTTCTCTCCCTGCCCAGAAATGTGCCACTGTCTCTGCTGTGGTTTAAGTGCTGGAGACCTTCCAGCGGGTTTGGCACATCTTTGTGGCCCCCTTTTCCCTTGCTTGTAACCAACAGAAGAGAAGGTCTTGTCTCCACTATCTTGCTGGTGTTTCTCTTGAGGACTGTTTCCTGCTCTTACCCTCTTGGTGTTCCTCTTGTGATGCTGGCTGTAGGGCATCCAAATGACCGTCTGGTCATGACTCCAGCATGATGAACTGAGACCAATGCAGGAGCATTATGAATTGAAACAATAGTTTGAAAATAGGTAACCAACAAATCCCTGACAATAATTATGGGGCTTTGAAAAGAGGATCGATTTTCTTCACTGCAACTAAACTTTAGGGTGACATCCTAAAACTTTTCTAAGCAAATCTAAGAGCCAGAAACTTCACTTACATGTGTGTCTTCCCTAATCACCTGGCCACAGGCACTAGGACATGGATAACAATACCAGGTACTGAAAAATTTGCAATGAAATTGTGACTGTCAACAAAACCAGAAGCTGCTGTTGAAGAAGCCTCTTTGCTCTAATAGGTTGAACATCCACAAGAACTTTGTGGCTGTTGGTCACACACTATCTCTATTACTACACCCCCATGTTTGGTTACAGGTCTGGTAGTTCAGCTGCCCACTATGACCAGGAGCAGACCCACTATGGCCAGCAGGAGCCTGTTGTTCTGTCACACCCTGACCTGAAGTGGAGTTGAAAGGGCTCCAGTGCTTGGGTTGCTGATGGGTATAGTTGAAGACCACTTGTGCGTGGCTGATGGTTATTGTGTTTCCAGTGGTGAGGTCGGGTGTTCTGCTCTGGTTTCTGACGTCTATAAAGTGGAGCAACAGTTTCTTTATACTTGATCACAATACCACGTACCATTTAATAACAAAAAAGATGCTGTCAACATCTAGCCAATCGTATAATCTTATTATTTATCTGCCAAGAAGTGTAAAAAATCAGCAATGCTGAAGGCGCTCCTCCCTCTCAATACTGGTTGAACATCATTTGTGAATGGACTGCATCCATGGAGAGGAAAGGTGCTACCTGCAGATGTGAGCACACAGACACTTTTCTATGTGAAGTAATGAGAACCCACATAACACCAAGAAAGTCTCACTTGGAGACAAACGCAGGGCCAAGGACATAATGATATTCCAGGTAATTTTTATAGGGTCATCCTTATAACCTGTACCACAGAGACCCCCTGCTCGATTGAGGAACAGCTTCACTGTCAAGGCTCCTGTCTATTTTTTTGCAGCACTGGCTAGAGATAAGGTACCAATTTTATTTGCCACCATTTAATTCCTTTCTTTTTTAATTAGATGTGTTAGGTACTCAGAATCTTGTTTGGGACTGGTCTCACAGCCCATCATATTTCTTAAACTATGATAGGACAATTGGCCATTAATTCAAAGCAGTGCTAATAATGGTCGCCACAGCTACTAGGAGAAACTAATGGGAAGGCTCTTGAAAGACCTCTCCACTTTTAACCCTCTTGATACAAATTTAGATTGAAGTCAGACAAACAAAACCTCAATATCTCAATTATACTTCGTTTAATTGTATGATTCCCTTTTGGCCTATATTATTGGTCAGTCCCCAGCACATGAGGAAAAAATTGATAGACTGGGAGGGAGTGGGGGTGTAAATTATCTAGGAACACATATACCCCTTCCATGCCATGCCTTTCCATAAACCTTCTGAATGGCAGCCAGAGGAGGCTGCCCAGAGTCACTCCTTGAGCAAGGCCAGGGCACTGAGGAGCCTGGGAGCTGCAAAGCTCACCTTTGTACCCCAGTCTTGGAGAGAGCAGGCTGTGGCAGACAATAACAGAGCTCATGGGGGCGAGGGGGAGTTGCCTGTCTCTCAACACAAGCCCCGAATATTCTGTGATTTTTGTTCTTGGAAGTAATCTCGCCCACCTTCTCCCCTCCCTCCTTCCTTCATTTTCTTCTTCAACATGCAGCCCTGCTTCTTTATACTGCCTGAGCGGGAATTGCCTGCAGGTCCTGATGTAATAGCTGTGCCATATGGTCCCTTCACACAGTGGGAAGGTGGAAAAATCCAGAAGGAAAAAACCAACAGCATCCCTGGAAAACTTTATGTAGCAGCTCAGCAGAACTACAGCTGTGGCCACAAACAGAGGCAACAACTGGAATATTACGCGTGATGCATAGGGCACGGCAACAGCACACGGCCTCCCCAGAAGGCAGCTGAGCTTTATGTCCCATTTAGCTGAGAAACCTCCCCGCGTGCCGTAAAGCTCCATTACAGCACACAAGCAGGTGTGGCAACCCCGGTGTTTTCTGTGGTAGATCACTCAGCTCCTCTTGCCTTCAAAGTACCCTCTGCTGGCTGCCTTTCTCCAGGTGTCTGCAGAGGAGCCTAATGAGACTGATTGGGACATGCTGATCAGCTTTCATTATGAGCTGTTCTCTAGCAGTCCGATTAATCAAAATAATGGTATGTGCTGTGCATGTATTTTATGTCTGTACCCAGTTTTGCTTTCAAAACTAAAATAAGACACCTGTTTTCCCCACCCTGTCTTGCTGAGTAGTCCCTTTAAGAGCATAACCTTGTTATCAAACATGTGATATACCATCAGAGCTGGGGAGCTTCATACGCACATAAATATCACTCTTCCAGTTTGTGCTTTTTATACTAGCAGAAGAATCTAATGGAAATAAATTCAGTCCATGGGTCAATTACAGGCTTATTTTCATATTTATGGACTTAATACTTCCACACACAAAAAGATTCTAATGATAGCCTAAGGCACAGAGTAATCAAAACAACAGCTATTGAAAGGGAAAGAACCAAAGAAAAGTACCACTTTGAAATTCTACCCCTATCTCCTGATATTGTTATAGACACTATGCAAAAAATGCTTTTTCACAAATGAGTATGATTTTTTACCTACTTACCATCAGGGTAATGTTAAAAAGAAACTAAAGGCACGAGTTGTTACTGGAACAAAAGCCACACTTTTTCCACCTCCAAATTCGAGAAATTAACGCTTCGATGCGAATAATCAAATTTCCTTCTTTCCTCTTGTTCCTCCTTGCCCTTGTCTCAGTTAGCAAAGGAGGCAGGATATCATGCTTCCTTCACAGATGGGGGACGTTCACATGCTCTGCAGTGACTGAAGAGTCCTGGAGGCATTGGCCCCCTCTATGAGCGACAGCAGGCATCCATTCCTCACGAAGCAGCTTTGGAGGTGTCTTTGGAGGCTTCATCGCTGCCTTGGGGAACGGGGAGAGGGAGAGACCAGCTTTAATTTACTCTGCAGAGCTGTCAGGACAGGTAAGCAGAGAGGTATGGAATTTAGAGGGGCTAAAGCAGCTACTGCCCTGCCCTGCCCTGCCCTGCCCTGCCCTGCACTGTTGGTGAAGGGGTTTCTTCTTCCCTGATGCTGGCCATGGAGGGCAGGAGGCATTCCCTCCCCTGCTGTTATTGCTTGAAGCAGCCCCCTCCAAGATAATTCACAAATTTCTTCTCAGGTATCAGCTGGGCATATAAGTATTCGTTATCCCAGCTTTTTTTCATGTATATTTTATGTACCAAGCAAGGGTGTGTGGGGAAAGAAGAGAACATGTTTAAGCTTTCAATGCCAGCTGAAGCAAGATAGACTACACAAGCTATCACTGAGAACTTCATGCATTGCAACTTCCTCATGTTGTTTCTTGAGTTAGCTAGTTATTAAGAGTCACTGGATTGGAGCATCTTGCATGTGATTATCTATAAATGATTTGTAGTTACTCGGAACATTTTTTGAAGTCATAGCAATCTCTATCGACAGTGCATCTGTTAGTTTGGTACAACATTTTCCAGCCATCAAGAGGATTTTTATGGATCTGAATTCAATGCAAAGGGCCCTAAACCTCAAGCCTTAGTTCTCTAGAAATCTGATGTAAGAAATAGCAACAGAAAATGAAAAATATTTTCCTCATTTGCTGATTATTTCCATGGCCCCTGAATGCCTATGAATAAGCTGTGACACACCACACAAGAAAAATAGCCATACAGGAAGCTTAATATTTGCTGTAACCTCAGTTTCCTGGAGCTGGAGCTCTCCCTTAAATAATTTACAGCTCCAAATGTGAGATAAGACTATCTCCAGTTCTGGCTTTGTTGTGTGTCCTGGGTTATTCTAAACCACTTTGTGCAAAGGACATCCATCATTACAGAGCCAGCTTTACCTTCATCCCACATAGACATCTGAGAAACAGTGACTGGAAAGAATGCCAGAACTGGAGATAGTCTGATGTCATTTTAATGACTGTAAATTATTGAAAGAAGAATTCCACAGACAGAGTCCCAGTCATTTGGAAGTGTTTGCTAAAATGCCTAAGAGGTCTTGAGTGACAATCTCTACTGCAAAGATGCAATGCAAATAAGGTTAATGACTTTCATTTGGGAGGGAAGAAGTACATAGGGCAGAGCACAATTTCCAGCTCTATGCTTCAGGACTCTCAATGGAAGAAGAAACAACTCCACTCAGGAATGACTCCATCAGTTCTTCCTACATTCCAGTAGCATACATAAGATAAATGGTATTAAAAGCAATAAAACACCCAGTTTTATTTAAACATGGTTTATCAAAGACCCAAACTTTTACCCACTCTGCTCAACATACTAACTTCAGTTTACATCACTAGTATCTAGCATCAGATTTTCTGGGGTCCAGCAGGCAGAGAAGTTCCAGAAGCTGCCAAAACTGTTTTGTTACAGCTAGAAAGAAAGCATGAAGGTAAGAATTATGAGGACAGTAAGAATTGTTGTGATAGATATGTATACGAAACTGCCCTGGCAGCTGTGACCCTAGACTAAGCTTGGTGGTGGGCAGTGGGGAGCTTCCTAACCCAGAGGATAAGAAGGTAGAGGAGCACCACAAAGAGCAGCAAGCTGACCTCTTGCCTCAGGAAGTGCGATGGCTTGGACTGTGATCTTTTCAACTGCCTTCTCCAAAAGGAAATTTTAAAGACAGTGCAGTAACTGAAAAGACACTTGCAATGTCAAGAAGTGCTTTCTACGCAGTATTACAAACTCTCACCACCGATTACAGCATGTGTCTTCTCTGCCACACAGGCATTATCTCATCTCTTTAAAAGACGGGTGGATTCAGTCACAGAGAGGTCGTATCCAAAGTCACATACAGAGCTGGGAATTAGGACCCATCAAGTTGCACTATGGCAATGTAAGACATGGTATCTGTTGACTTCACAGTGGGAAGCCCACCAGAAAAAAAAAAAAAATTACCTACTGTCATTTGAGGCATTTTCCACTTCCACACATCTGCTCGGGGCACTATATATTGGCTCCAGGTCCCCAAACCATGGGAAACGGCAGGCTTCCTGCACGGCTGCTTTGGTTGTGTTCCTCATTTCAGGCCATTGTTCCAGACTGTATCTTTTGTTTGGGCCTTGGCAGGCAGAAAGACTGAGAATGCTAATGAATATCTTCGCTGTGAGCACAATATGAGAGGCATCTCATTTTCATTTTCTTTCCTGTAAGTCTTGAGTTTTAAACTCGAGCTATGCAGTCAAAATGAAATTCCTTGTAAAATGATAGGCTCTCCCCTTTGTGCAAAAGACACTGAATAAGCCACTTCTTAGGCAAACCGACACAGACTTAAATGCCAGAGAGCAGTACAGACATGCAATTTATTGTTGCAGAATGGAAACTCTTGGATATTTATTGGTAAAAATAGGAAATTGCTCTTCTACAATTTAGATCTCAAGTACTGTCCATACTTAAGAGATTTGATGCAGGTGATTGTGTTGCTCCAATATTGGTAGGAGAAGCTGGGATCATCGTAACAACATCTCTGGCTTCCATTTGTTTCACCTAAATTTTCACCTCCAGAATCATGGGTGATTTCCTGGCGTTTGGAAAGGTTCCTGGTTGTGGTTGTCAGCAGCACCCTCAGAACCCTTCTTATCCCTAATCTGCAAAGGTAGAGAGTCTCTTTTATGTGCATGCATATATTTCATCTGGCATTGCAGAGAAGTAAGCTTATCCTGGATTGATCATGCTTGTCTAGTGTAAGCAGAACTCCTACTTTTCAGGAAATGCAACCAGGAGTTTGATGCCTCATTAAATCATCTCCCCCAAATTTCTGGCCCTCTGCTGGCTGAGATTTTCCCGAGGTGTGCAAAGAATGGTTTTGACTTGCAGCAGGCAGTGTCGAGCATCCGCAGCCACCACCGCCTCCCAGGGAGCTCCTGCGTGTTTGACAGTTTTGAAAATCATTAAGTCATTAAGCTACTACTTAAATTAAGAGCAAGAACCTAATTTTAGGTACCTGTATCTGAAATCTGTATTTGCTCATTGCCATCACTTCAAAATTCCTCACCCTAGGGGCAGAACAGGACTTCCTCAATCCTGACTTCATATATCAGCTCCTGTAGTCTTGACCACCTCCTTTTGGTTCCTTTCCTTAGGGGAGATGTCTGTGCCCACTTCTTTCCTGGGTTTTAAAAATTAAATAAACATCTTGGTGGTTTGCATTTATGTGTAGATAGTCTGTATGTATGTGTGCACACATCTGCTTGCATGTGTGCATGCCTAAATCAAAGTACTTTAAAAAGCTTTACTGTACCTTAATACATATTGTCTATCATCAGTGGAAGTTTTCACTGTGTTCGCAGAAAGGTGTGTGTGTGTCTGTGTGTGTGTGTGTGTATGAGAGAGAAAGAAAGAGCAGGAGAGACAGACGGAGAGAGGGAGAGAGAGTGCACCAGGAATTATCTATGCATAAAGAAATTAAAAGAGAATATTTTTCCAGAGCAATTGAAGCCCATCTCCTGAACAATGACGACAGCTCCTCATTTTCGACAACAATAGAGGGCACGTAGGAGTCAGCTCATTAGAATATCTGTGGCTCTTTTCTGTTCTCTCTGCATTAAGCCCCCATAATGTCAGTTGTCACTTATTAATGACAATTAACTAGTAATCAGCAGTGAGACTCTTCGAGGTGGTCCTTGCCTGACAGGTGAAGAAAGAGAACATTGCGTAGTGCCATGCAGTGACATGGAACCTTCAAAGGGAGCACGGCATTTCCATAAATTATTTCAGAAAGAAATTTTCTTTTAGACATCCTCTTTAAAGCATTAGGATCTTTAACCCTAGAAGGACTATGCGGTTGCAGCTGTCCTCCCTCCCCCCTCCCCTTATCGCTAGTATTGGATAAAATTGGAAGGCAGCCTGATCTGTCATGTAACCCAATTCCCATCTGGGGCTGGAATAGCTATCAACCCACTCTGCTGAAACTATAAATACCTTCCCTTGATACTCAACCTTAAGTGCTCACTTAAAATGATGCCCAGATATCAATAGTGAAGTTGCCAACTGCGAGCAGCTAGGTGGACAGCCAGTAGAGACTGCAGCACATCTATTATAAAGTCTTTAAAAATTAAATGACTCACAAGTGCTCGATTTATGTACATGCATAGCCTATGAAATTGCACCATCTTCTCCCCTGTTTCTGATGGCTTTTACACTCTCTTCTTATGTCTTGTCTTAAATGAGGTGGCAGCTACTGTTAGTGTGTGTTTTTACAGCAACCAGCATACTCAGGCCCTTGGACTCTGATTGCTATTACAATACAAATTTGATGTAGTTATTGCTCTTAGAAACACTGAAGTGGGAAAAAACCCAACCGCCAGCAACAAAACAACCATTAAGTTTTCCCCATGCAAAGCTTTCCTTTCTGCTCCTCTCCCCATCTTATGCAACACCAAGAGCTCTCATCATCATACTTCACTCAAACTCTTCGCTCAGGCTTCCGTCCTTATCTCACCTCCTTTTCTCTGACCCTCCAGCTTTTGAACAGACAATCCTGTGAAGTCTTTACATTAAATATTTCAACTGTCCACTACAAAACCCTGAGACAAATTCAGCCTCATTCCATGTTTTTTGCAGGAGGTCAGAGAGGTTCCCAAACATCACTCATATAAGGCATGCTTATATCTCCCAGCACAGAGCCCCTTTGAGCTTTACCTTGCTAGGTCCCCTTTTGTCTCCTAACAGGCAAACAGGCCTTCCAGCCTTTCCCTTTTCACCCCTCTCAGTCCTAGCTTTGAAAATGCCTGACATCTGCTCTTGCTAATAGCAATTACTCTTCTATTATTTCCTTTCCACACCTTGTCCTTCTTCTCACAGTGGATGTCCAAGCTCCAATTTTTTTTGTGCTGCTTTTACCTGTCTGATGGCTGCTGATCATTAGACTCCATTCTTAGTCATTCCTAAGTCCTATTTCTTCTTTGCACTTTTCCAGACTCCCAGTTGTCAAAGCACACTCAAAAATGTGAAGTGTGACACTCACCAACCCCCAAAACTTGGGCAGAGGACCCCCATGTAATGTTAGGTCTAAACCTGCTGCCTTTTTTAAAGCAAAGCTATCTAATTTTTCACATTATCCCACCACAGAAAAGTGGTGACAAGAAATAACAGACAGTTAGTACTAAATGCTACAAACTTTAGCAAGGTAGCACTTTAGAGACAGCTAACATTATAACTCTCCCTTGAACATAAAGACACACAGTGCTGTAGGGTGCCTCTCTGAACCACACTTGATCATCATGCTACACACTCAGATACTACTACGTGTGATTATTAATACAGTATTAATAATCTGTATTATTATCAGCCCACTGAAAACATGCTGAGTGCATTTGACCTTGGACTAGGAAACAATATACCAGTTGCGGGCAGTGTCTGAGCCTGCAAGTGATTTTTGGAGATAGCATTTGCACATTAATAAACTTAAAGCTTGTTTACTGTCAGAATTCCAGTTCAACCATAACAGTTACACTGGTAGCATTACACAGTTTCCCTGCCGCAGCAGCCCTGGGCAGATTTTCTTATTAGAGAATAAAAGTGGCTTTTTCCAGTTTGGCTTAAATTGCTTCCAAAGTACTTTGGTCTAAATTGAGAAAAAAAGTCCAGAACGAAAATGCCTAGGGAGTGACTTATATCAGTCACTTACCAATGAGAAAAGCCATTAATGAGTCTCATATCCTACCTACAACAGGTCTGGTTTCACCTGGAACATGGGATGAACAGAAGTGACCTACCACAACTTTTTCACCTCTATAAGAACTAAGAAATTAGATGTCAAAGACCCTGAAGCCAAAGGGCAACATTTTCAAGAGCCACTTCTTTTATTGCCATACACAGTGGGTTAAGCTAGAGTAAAGAGACATACGAATGAAGCGACATTTCTGAAAACAGAAAACTTTGTAATGCTTTATCAAGATCAAAATCCCCTGCTATCCTATTCCTCTCTCTCCCAGTCCACCCTCCAACTCCTTGCAGAGCAATAGCGACTTGCAGAGCCACTCTGCCAGTTTTCCTTGCTATGCTGGAGGCTGGGCAGAGAGTGCAGAGAAGATGATGTTCTTGACACTGAACTTGTAGCAGTGCTTCCATGACAACAAATAAGATGTTACACTTTGGAATCGTGCAGGGATAAACTAAACCTAACCAGGACTTGAAGAAGGCAGTTAGTTTTGACAGAACACTGTTCCTCAGAAATGCTCGGGTTAAACCACAATTTCTTTGCATGTCCCAATACACTGTGCATTTCCTGGGGGAAAGAGGAAAAAATGTCAGAAATCTTTTTTCCCAGCTGGGTTTTACTGCCAGAGACCATCTTCAGGAATTTACAGCAATGGAATCCACTAGCTTCAGAATGGAGTAAGTGTCATCTGATCCAACCCGTCTGTCTGTATCTGAGGACAATGCCCATTTCCAAGATAAACCAATCTATCCTGACATTCAAAAATACAAAACCTTGTAATTTTGAGTAATTCAGCAGGACTGATGTTTGGTCTCATCACTGTTTGGTCTTGACTATCCAAACCTCGCTGAAAGGAAAGTCAAGGGGTGAAAGGATTCTGCCCATGGTGATACACACTATGATATAAAGAAACTGAAGTGCCAGCTGGCAGGTTAATACGTTTTGCCAAACTGATTTAGCACCTACCAGTCCACAAGTGAACTTATTTGAAAGAAACTGCTTGCTCTTAGCTATTGAATCTTCCATCCCAGATCATATTGGACGGAACTCAGCTACTTGTTGTGATGATAAGCCTTCTGGGGAGTAAGGAACTGTGCCTGAGAGCATGCTCTAGCGGCTACACCTCTAGCTGCTGCTCATGAGCTTTGGGCACTATTTCTGACTACATGGCTTGTAGCATGCTACAAGTGTGCTTTCTGGATTCCACCACCATGAGTGTCATTTTTGGGTAGGAAATATAGGTGCCATTCTGCTTTAGTGGTTCACGACGAGCTATAATACAAACTTCAGTTCGTACACACTCTTAAAGCAGTGTCTTTGGACAAGTTGTCATGTGTACCAAGAGAGATGACTTCTACCAGCATGACCCTGAAGGTTGGCCTGAATTTGCCTAATGTGTCCCACCAGCCTCTAAGATTTCATAATGTATGCTGTTCTGAGCAAATGAATCAGCTCTGGACTCCTACATGAGCAGATGGGTTGCAGGCACCCAGACTCCAACCTTCCTTCCTCAAGTGACCATGTGGCATTTAACCACGGGTGTCCTACGTCTGACAAGCCTGGTCAGGAACCTGTCAGGCTTTAACCTGCAACTTCAGACAATGCTGACACAACCACTCTGGACTGAAAAACAGTACATTCTCACTATATTAAATTGGTTCAAATTTATGCTGTAGTGATGGACAACACATTGTGCCCTGAAAAATTAAGTCTGAGAAATGCTTCTTTCAAAAGAGCTAATATTTTAAGAATTAATTTTCCCTGCATGTTTTGCAGTAAGAAGTTTACCCAGAAGTAAAAACCATTCAAGTCCTGGTAACCTGGCTAAAACTGATCAAATTTAAACTTTTTATTTTTCACGTGGAAGGGAAAAAACCCCAGGTAACAACTACAGCAGTTAGGATAGAACTTACTAGATTCATTTTGACCGCGCTGACCCTGATTCAGCGGTCACCGGACAGAACTGTAGAGGTGTTTAAAAATAAGGGATCTTCACAACAGAGTAATTTGAGCTTCTCATTCCCAGTGGGAAGGTCTACAGTTTTTATAATCATTGCATATTCTAATATTGGTTGCCTGAAAATAACTAGGTGCACTAGCCATGTATCAGTGTTCACAGTCCCAACCTCCTGGTGCTAAACTATTCTAAAATCAGTTTTGCTGTATCACCAGTCAACAAACAGAGCCAATGAAGATGTGGGATAAAGAAGCACATTTCATAAATTACACTAACCTCAGGTAATCTGCATCATCTTAGACTTGTAAAATGTTCTCCTTTTTTACAATACATCCAGTTTTGGATACTGATATTTTCACTTAGCTATGATATCACCTTCTACTTAGAATAGCATCTTTCATCCCAAAATGTGGTCTCTCCACCTACCTGTAGAATGAAGCTGAGTACACACAGTGATGAAGAGAAACTAGGCAAAGTCACATGAAACATTACGAGAAGAAACTCAATCAGAAGAGTGGGGAAAACAAAAATTTGGAAGAATATTATATAGATCAGTATCTGGCCAGTAAATTTGGGTTAGCATTCTGTTCCCATCCACGGACAGAAAAGGACCCTGCTTTTAAATTTCAGTGAACAGATGGTGAAATCCCACTTCCTGCTACTTTCATGCTGGGAGAGTAACTCAATACTGCATCAGCCAGGAGACCAACACCTACAGAGCTGCAAGAACACTCCACATGGAAACTGGCCTCTCCTTGGAGGTCTCCTAACCAGGACTCCTGCCATATTATTTAAAGAATATCACACTCTCAAATCTGAGATAGCTTTGGAAAATGCAAGCAAAAGCTGATGCACTTTGCCTTCATTAGTCTAACACAAGATAATACGCATATTTTATGCCTTTATACTTAATTGCAATTGCATTTTAGCCGCTTCCATGAAACGGACAGATTATATTTGGTGTCATTATTACCAGTGTAACCATCCAGAGAAATACGTAACATAGTTACGTTGCAGAAGATATTAGGGATAACCCACTAAATGCTATTTAAAAAAAAAAAGGTCATTTCATTCAGGACTAATGTCATCAGTACACAGATCCTCCAAATTTCCAGTGGTTTGCATCAGCTTTGAAACAGCAACATGGAAAAACACACTGAAGCAGAAACCAAACCTGCAAAAATAAGCAAACCAAGATCTTCCTCTCTGAGAACAGATACAAGCAAAGGTGCGAACATCAGCAATGTAATGCTAAAAAAATGAGCTTTATACATCTCTGAAAAGAATCAGACACACTGGATTTTGCATACATCACAAAACAGGTATACAGGCTTACAGACGCTATGATGGGGTTTAAAATTCTTAGGTTTCTTTTCTTCAAGATCAGTCCTGAAAGGCTATGTGGTCTGTTCCATCCAATAGCTCTAGAAGCTACTGGTAGAATAGCACAAACTTACTTTTGTTGCAATCTTATTGAAATAGAGAAGAAATAAACTTGAAAAAAAATTCTGGGAAAAAGAACAACTCTGTTTTAAACTGTGCAATTTCTTTTTGAAAAAGGAAATTTTTCTGAAATACTATATTCAAACAAAAGTGGCAAAAAACCAAATAATAAAGATTGTACTGTCACTGTACTTCATTTTCTTAAGCAGGCGAACCATCAGAGCCCTCCAATTTTTATCTACTCCATATTTCAGTTGTAGAAAATGTTACATCAGCATAGTCACCAGGTAAAGCCGCTGGTTTATTCTAAATGGACTTTCTTCAGACAGTGGCACAGATGATGAGTGATTGTCCAATTCTGAAGCTATCAGAACTGAACGGATTTAGCAATGTCATAAACACCTCTCGAGGGAGTCACCTGGTGTTGAGAACTCACTTTACATGCCGTGTTTCAAAATCAGTTTTAATGGATTTACATTAGATTCAAACCCACTTTAGAGCTATTATTTCTCCCTTTCAACCTTTTCACACACTACTGCAATGTACTACAGCATATTTTATAATCACATGTTTGCAGGCCTGTGGGAAAGTAAACAAAACTTCAAAGGGTTATTATTTAAGAACTCTGTATTATGGCCATAGGCCTGACTGTTTTTCTTCCTCACCACCCCTTGGGCCCAAAGCACATAATCATCCAGTAATTGAACTGAAATGTCTAAATGGCTAGATCCCCTAAAGGACATAGGTAGTTAGCAGTGAAGAAAGTAAGGCACATTTTAAAAAACCCTCATGGCACTTTCCTGCACTACTTAGAAACACCGCGTAAATGTAACTGACCTGGACCCGATAGGCTTTCACAGAATACAGAACAGTGCATGGATATTTCTGGACTTGTAGCTAAAGTAAAGATTAAATGTTGAACTGTGCTGTATTTGGAAGAAAAGATCTTACATTTAAATTACTTTTAAAAGAACTGAGAAGAAGAAACAGAAATACACATATGTACACAGAAGTATATATAACACAATAGTATCACTAATACCATGTGAAAGCAAACCCCTCTAGGTCCTCATATTTAATAGCCCTTCCAAAAAGTGTAATGGATAGCAGATCCCAGGCTTTCATACACTGTAACTGTCAAAGCACTCACGAGATAGAGAAGTGAAGGCTCTGACAGCTCTCTTTTACATTCTAAATGACATCTGCATTCAACAGAACAGAAATAAAGATTAAGAGAAACACCTGATATGATAGCACTCAGCTTACCTCAAAATGCAATATTTAAAAAGTACAGAGAAACATAGGTTTGCCTCCTTGTACTGTAAGTAAAAACTGGTGTCAAAGCCTCTGAGGTCTTCACCGCTGCCAGAAAGGCAGCACCGCATTATCCAGCAGACTGCAGGGGCAGAAGCCAAAGCCTCTGACTATGAAACTGTTGAAATCAAAAGGTGCTTCGCCAGAGAAGGGAGGGAGGAGACGGCCTTTGAACGCACACAGAAAATGGCTACAGGTGCAGTCATACAGCATAAAGAAATTAACTTGGCCAGAACCTTTGCAGCCTCTTTTGTGCCGCAGTGAGGAGCAGAATGCCCCTCACTGCTCTGGCTCGGTACCTATCGTAGTGCGTACCTGCTGCAAATCTCTTCTAAGAGGTTACCAGCATTACGGCTTTGAGCGAGACATGTCAGCACACAGATCACGAGAGACGATTTCAAATAGATTTTCGCTGGTTGATTATATAAACGATGCCTCTTATAGCTGGAATAACACCTCAAAGGCAATATAATGACGACATGACAATGTATGTAAATCAAGAACTGCATGTGGGTTTATTTTACACTTGAGAAAACAGTGGATTTAATTGTGTGAACCAAAATGTACTGTACAATATTAATGATAAAACATCAAAATGTATAATTCATAGTGCATTGCTTGCTTTATTTTTATTTATTTATTTTTTTTGTCAGATAGTTCCTTTAAGTACATGCATCTGGAAAGATGCAGGTGCCAGTAAAATTCCTCTATTTATATCAAGCTGCAGGAACTAAATTTTATTCAAAAAGTGTGGTTTTACATTATATACACAGAAATTGAATATAAAATGACAATATAAAAAGTTAAAAGAGAAAGCATACAGCCAGAAGGTACAAAGAAAGTTGAACAGTTTAAAATGGTACGATATGTAACATGTATTTTTTTAAGCTGATGCTGGCAATTTACAAGGAACAGAATCCAACATTTGCCCCATTTTTTTTTGTTTTCATTTACCAATGCAGCACACTATAGAAAGGTCAGCTTGTACCAAAGCTTAACATTTGTAAATAACTATAAACTGCAGTATTTTACAGAAAAAAAAATAAAGGAAAGAAAAGAGCATTTTTACATTTCTTTTAAATAACAGCTTGCATACTTTTTTTTTTTTGCCAAAAAGTGGCAATTCTCAGCATCCAGAGGGTTTGGGCATAGTGGCAACTTGGTTTGCTTTTTTTAAATTATTATTTAACTTATACAGGTGTGGCTTCCTAACCCCTTGAGTACTACACAGCTCTCCTTCTTCCAAGGACTGCATGCACAATATCTTCACAAACCAGTTCTGCATTAAAAAAAAAAAAAACTCATTC
>VZTD01005953.1:1013712-1023712 GCA_013397725.1 Rhagologus leucostigma
AAAAAAAAAAAACTGATTCATTTAAAAAAAAAAAGTCCTGCTTCCGACACAGCTTTTATTTGAATGAAATGCCTTTAAGCCTTTTGTTTTATTTTGTTTTTCCTTATTTACTTATTTAGTCACTGGGAAAGGCACAGAAATGCTATTACAGTTCTCAGAGGGTTAAAACTTGACACTACCAGGTTCTGTGACCTTTATTGTCATGGCAACTTTGTAATTTTAGGATGTCTCTTTATCATTGTTCTTTGTGTCTTTCTTTACGGCTAAATTAATGTCTCTCAATAGTGTCTTCCACTATATACTACAAAAGATAGCTTAACATCAAGGACAGATGTTGAAAATAAAGGTCAGACTTTGACTCACAAAAAATAAAAACAGAAACAAAAAAATAACCATGCACAGATCAGACAAAGAGCATATAAATATAACTACAAAATAAGTGTAAGAAAAACCAAGGTCCAGATAGGCAGTTCAGCAACAAAAGTAAGACTGATTTCAGAGGCTCAGGTCAGGCCTAGTGCAGTACTATGAAGAAGTTTAGTGCAATGTTCCTGTGGTCACTTGCATACCTGGCTGCTTACCTGGACGCTATTGTTTTTCTAACTCAGTTACATAGATCAGATGGTCCTCTGGGGACTTGCCATGTGTTTTACTAAGGTGCAGTTTGACTGCATGCTTGCTTGCAAAAGTTCGGTTACAGAGCTTACATTGGAATGTGGAGCCTAAGTCCTCCTCGGCAATTCCAAGTGAGCCCAAAGTCTTGTTTGCGAGGACTTTTGAAACATTCTGCTGTTCTTGAATCTGATTAAGTGGCAACTTTGACAGATCCTTCAAACTAAACCCTAGGTGTGTCTCTAAGTGACTTATGTACGTAGAAGCAGTCCTGAACTGAGAGGCACAATCATTGCAAAAGAAAACAGGATGTCCTGTGTCCAAGTTCTTTAAAAATTTAGTTCCACCTGTCCTCCTTAACTGATACTTCACATTGGCCAGCCAGTGGCTAATTGTGGTCATGGAAAGACCAGTAAACTTAGAGATGTGTACCCGCTCTTGTGGACCCAGGTCCGACATAATGTATTTGCCTTCTGGGGTCTCCCTCAAGCTGGAAGCAAACTGGGCTTGAAGGATCAGAAGATGCTGAGGGTTCCAGTTGGACTGCCTGCCCTTCCTCTTGTGTACTGGTGACAGTTCATCCAGGGCTTCCTCAAAACTGCTCCCGTCAGCATCAGACTTCTCTGACACAGTAGAGGGAGTTGAAGACTTGGGTGTCAAACGGCCCGTGAGGTTCTTCACCATATCAGAAATATCCAGCAGGGCACTCTCCCTCAGCGGGGATGAGGCAGAGTCAGCCACACTGGAAACAAGAGGCTTGTTTTTGGACTTAGTTAAATCAATAGGTTGATCGCTGTTCTCGTAGTAATACCGGTCAATAGCATCAGCCTGCTTGACTGGAGTGGTTGGGTAAATGGGTTTGTCCAACATGCTGTTACTAATTTTGTACAGCATGGCCAAAGGGTCCAGAGAGGGGCTTACCGGCTTAGAAATTTTGCCTAAGTGGGTATTCATAATGGACTGTAAAGCGCTCAATGGATTAATGAAGGATGGCTCAGGTGAATGATCTGTGATAATTCCTAAATTGTTACAGCCATTTGCAACCTTTGTTTTAAGTGGCTCTGTACCATTTGGCGTATGTGCTTCTGCTGGACTATCCTTTTTGACCTTCTGAACTTCTGACTCGGAGCTCTTCTTTGGCTGCTGTTTGTTATTTATTTCTTCTGCTTTTGGAAAGTCCTTGTTTTCTTTAGCAGCAGGTGACATGGGTTTAACTGGAGAACTCTTCTCCTTCTCCAAAGGCTTCTCTTCCTTCTTCACATTGATTTTACCTGTAACTTTCTCCACTAGTTCCTCCATAGCAGATACGTTGCTCTTGTGAGGTGGGGGTGTGAGATTGCCTGGGGAATGGATGAGTGCATTGTGTTCTGACGACAGTGATTTCACACTGCTTGCGTAGGACGGCTGCATTTGAACGCTCTGCACCGCAGGCTGAAGGGGTTTGACTGTTCCTGGGAGCTGGTAAGCTGCATGAATACTGGGATATCCTCCCCAGGAAGGGGCTCCATTCTGGGCTTTGCTGATGGCTGTTGTCACTGTGTTCTCTAGAGATTTCAATATGTCTATTCCGCCTTTAGGACTATCATCTAGGTCCTCCTCTCTGAGGTATTGATACAAAGTTGTTGGCTCAAATTTCTCTGTAGAGTCCTCACTCTCTTCTTTAATCTTTTTCTCTGTTTCAGTGACCACCAGCTTTTCTTTCTCTAGGTCTTTCTTTTCCTCCGAGTTTGTGGAGCCCGCTGGGGAATCGGGCTGCTTTTTAATGTTGGAGGCTGGTAGCCTTGTGTGGGTGGTGGGTGGAAGAGGTATAGACTGTATTTTCTCCTCCACCACTGGGTCCAACACTAGCTGTTTGCCTTTTTTGGAAGCAGAATTGGTCACCTTCAAGAAATGACCGGTGACCATCATGTGAGCAGTGAGTTGCTGCAAAGTATCATGGGAACTGCCACATTCCATGCATTTCAGTATTTGGGCTTTGCGTGCCTCAAACTGCCAAGTGTAGCTAGCACCATTTTGATAGCCATAGCGGTTGTTCGGAGTCACGTAGGGGTTGGCAGTTTTCTGATCCTTTGCAGACTCACCCAGTGAAGCTTCTGCCGTGATCCCTGTTGGCTCAGGTGAACAAGGCGAAGCCAAGTCCTGAAGTGCTCGCTTTTTGGTAGAAGGGACCAATTTGGTGATGGCTGGTACTGGCTCCTTCAGAGGCACTTTCTGGTAATGCTTTGTTTTTATCATATGGACGCTGAGGTCTTGCAAAGACTCAAACGAATGCCCACAGTACATGCACTTCAGCACTTTCTGGGCATCCTCTTTGCCTTCCATTTCCATAAGCGATCGTTTCCTAGGCTTCGACCACCTCTTCGTCTTATCAGCTTCTTTATCTCTGTTGTCATCACGGTAATGTCCAGTTTCATTCATGTGCACTGTTAGCTCCACCAGCGTGTCGTAGGCTGCGCTGCAGTCTTTGCATCGGAACTTGCTGGCACCGGTGAACACAGACCCATAGAGTTTATTGTTTTGCCGGTAAAGCTGTACTGTGCTGAAGAGACTCGGCTCTGGGAGAAGTCCATACGATGAGGTCTGCTGCAGAGTTTTAGCTAATGCAGCTTGGTGCCAGTCGTAACCTGAGCCACCACTGTTACTATTACTGTTACTAGTACTACTGGTGGTTGTACTGGTACTAGTGTTGGTACTGGTAGTACAAGTACTCTGGGAATTGGCATTGGTGTCAGTACTGGTGGTGTTTTCATTCTGGCTGATTCCATTGTTGCTGGTGGTTGGGTTGGATTTCTTTAAGTCCAAAGCTAAACTGGACCAGCAAGTCTCTGAAAGCAAATTTGCATACACAGCTTTTATTTGTGCCAAGCTGTCCTGTGGATAGGAAACATTGTCTGTGCACTGAGGATCCTCTTTCTCTTCTTTAGAGGAAGTGCTTTTGAAATGGGCCAGCTGATCGCTGTTTTCACTAAACGGCGAACCATAGCCTGCATCCTGATTAGTTGCAGTGCTGACTGGGGAGTTCTGGTAGCTTTGAGCCTCTTTGATCTCCGCTTCTTCATTGCACAAATACTCATTCTCCTGGATGTCCAGAGACAGCCCATCATCTTCCACGCTGTCTTCATCTATTTCTGCTGCTTTCAATTCTTCCTCAGGAACATATGCTAAAATACAGGAGGGGAAATGGGGGGAAACAAGACAAAGTTATTGAAGACGCACATTTTACATGGCTCTCTTCTGCACTAGAAACAGTAACCATGAAGACAAATTTTGAACATACATCCAAAACCCAAACTCACCATCACTCACACACTCCTCCTATAAATCCACATACTCTGTCATGGTTACAGTTTGATATCAGTGATACTGAAAAATAAACTTTGACTTCAGCAGTAAAATATGTGCCAGGACCACAGTAAATACCATAGTATCAAAACTAAAATCAAACAAAGAGCCTACTAAACTGTTTTTTATCAGCTTAAAAAATGGCCTGGTACTGAGCTATATTTACTGCACTACATATGTATGTGTAACACGTTGCAGCTGACCTGCATCCCTCAGACCACGACGCTCAGAATCACTGACTTGACCAACCCTATCTTGTCAGTTCTGTCTTTTCTTGCAAACTGGCTTTAGCTACAGCTTCAGGGGCCATTTCTGCGTCACTGATACCTGATTCTAATGAAGCCATACAGGGCAAGAGTGTCAGGTCAGCTGTTCCCAGAGTCTCCTGGTGGCTGGCTGTGCTGTGTCCATCTGAGAGCAGAACAGCTTTCATTTTTGAAAGGTGAAAAGAGAAGCAAGACTGATTGCTTTCTGAAATGGCTAGGATATAGTTTGCCTCCTGTTATGATCTGATGTGGGTCCTGCATTTACCATTTTGAAGAAAAGCAGTCAGAAACTAAAAGTAAATGCTAGAGATTAATTTCTTAAAGCAACAAACAAAAACCTTGAGACATCCACTGCAGCTTGATTATTGGCTTATGGAAAATACGAAACTTTGCTATTGCATTGCTACCTGTGAAACTATATGATCTCACCAAACTATGTGTTTATCTATATCAAACTGTTTGTTAAACTAGCAAATATGATATTCATGAGCAGATGGCCATTACATCAAAACACATTTACTCCAAGGGCTCAATTCACAGAAGTGACTTACATGTACCTAAGTGATAAATGTACACTTTCATTGCAAAGCAAAAAACATAGTTGTACACATTTCCCTCCAGTTTTGTAAAAGAAGCTTAAAAAAATCACAATGCTAATGGAATGTAGATAATTTATAAGAATGTCAAGGTAGAAAACATGGATTATGAACAATTTTCAGCAACTGAATAAAAAAGTGCCTCCTTGTCAGGTGAACTCTGCAGCAAGTGATGCTGAAATGTGTCCTATGTCCTTCCATGGTACAATGCTGAAAGAAAGCCAGAAAAGAGGCACTTCTGCTCCTATGTGGTATGAAGAAAATACGTATTATCATGTTAACAAAGCTGAGGTCTTCTTCAACTGGGGGGAGCATAAGTACAAGTCGAGCTTCTTTTTGTACACAATTGCTAATATATTCTGAAATGTCTTTTCTGAAAAATAAAAAGAATCTTCTTTCATTGTAATATGAATACTCTTTGAAACATCTTTTTTTTTTTTTCTGGTAGAAAAGTAACAATGTTACGGTCAGTACTGTATTATGTATTCACCTCTGCAATTCAGTCTTAGTGCAGCCCCTAACTGCTTCAGCCTGATCTTTTAAGATGAAGTAGGAAAATGCTCCATCTAGTACTGGGGTTGTGCTGAACCTTAAGATGCCCATTGCATTTTTCATCTGTCCCCTAAGCGTCAATTTTTTCAGAAGATAATTTTACCTTTTAGTTTTAAAAAAAGTTCTAATCAGGGCCCAACTCCTTACAGATAAATTAGCCTCAAGTGTTTTCTAATATATTTAAAAGGACAGGTGAGTACCAAGCACAATAAATAAAAAGTCGGAAATAATCCTGGGGTCAAAGGCCAGGAAGATGCCAGAAAAGCATTGTAAAACCAGACGAAAATATTCTCTAAGAGGTGTTTTCTCCATAAAATGAAGAATAGAAGGCAGAAGTAGTAAGAGAATTCTGAAGGCAGTCAGCTTCCCTGTCCCGCAGCAATGCTGCTGTTGAAACATTCTGCAGATATTCGAGCATGGTAGGACCACCACAGTTGTGAACTCTAGGTACCCATGTAGAATTCACTCCCACAGCTACAGTCTAGGATTTCTTAGCTCTCTCATTCAACACACCTGTTTGCAGTAATTTCTAATGGCAAAACACAATACATTTTTAAGTTTCAGAAAAGTGAAGAAGAGTTAAAGAAGAATATGGTTTCTGATTTAGAAATTACTTTTAAATAGAAAAAAACCTGAGACCTAAAATGCACAACAACGCGCAGTTACCATCTGGCATTTTTATTTAAAAAAAACCAAAACCAAAACAAATACAAGCTAGAAACTGAGAGGACACACATTTTGAGCTTTTATGAACAGGTATCTTCTCACTAACCACAGTGCAACTATGCCAGTTTTCTCCAGTTTTCACATCCCAGTATTTTTAATTACTAGGTGCAAAAAACTGTTGTAAGATGCTGGATGTTCCTCTAGTTGATACGGCATTTTGTAAGGATACATATGAATTATTTGCTTACATCCCTTTACTTAATTCTGAATTGCATAAATACGTATTTTTATAATTGCTATATATAACCATCTAAATATCTGCTTACGTAGAAACTCTACATGATCCACTACAGTGTCTTTTATTTTCTTTTATTTACTTATGATGGCATTTTCTCTATTCTCATACTTTTGCACTGTATCATAAAAATAAAAAGGAGGTAAACCACAAGAAACATTAAAATTACATGTAAGGTCCATCTTAAACAGCCAAACCAAAGAAACTGAGTGTTAGGGTGAAATATCCATCTTTTACTTACTTTTCCTACTCTTCGGTTTTGCTGAGACTAATACACGACTGAGTTCACTCCCTTACCAACATATACTGCAATATAAGGGTTAAGAATGTACAACTGGCCAGAACTGTGACTTCCTACGATTTCAGCATTTAAGCCAATTCTAAAAAAACCCTGAATTTGTATGATGTGCACACCCACATGTCTGTACATGTATCTAAAGTCTCAAAGAAGTAATGCTTCTTAACAAAAAGGAGAGTAATTTATCTGTAATGTTTAATTTCTATCGCTGCAATCAAAAAAATATTCTATTTAACTCCTCTGGTTATCATAGGATACAGACAATACCTGTTCAACCACGACTACTAATGCTTATGAGATGAATAGCAGCACACTCAACATATGGTATTTTGCAAGGTCAGTGAAATTCTCTAACTGAAAAGGTTTCTGTAAGAGCTAACACAGAAGCAAACAAAAGGAAGAATGTTAATTCTTAAAAACATGTACGTTTTACTAAAATTCTCATAGAAATTTGACAAATAAATAAAATTCAGTATGTTAAACACAGCAAAAATGTTCCTATTATAATTACTTGCAGAGACAAGTAATATATTCAACCTTAAATAAAAGCATGAGATGTTCAGATTTTAAATTATAAAAGGTACATCAACAGACAGATTTCAGACAACATTTCTTTCTGTGACCGAGCAACTCTCAGCAATCTTCTCCAGAAATTCCTGTATCTGCAAAGACACTGCTGGTTTACACATGTCCCAAAACCACTCAAAAATATCAAGAGCAGATATAAGCAATGATTCTCCTCAACAGTAACTACATTCAAAGCAGAAGAAATTACAGAACATAGCGTCAGGTTTTCTCTTCCTTCTAATTTGTGTCTGGACAGACTGAGGCAAAGGCAAGGTGTAAAAGGGGGAAAAACCTTCAAATTCCGAACAACTGAAAATTAGGGGGAGCATTTTGTATTTCTTTACTTCCTATTAAGTCTTGCTATTATTTTTTTTCCTATAAAATGTGCCTTCTGGACGCCAATGCTTCCCCATAGATATACTGTCATCTTTGAGCAGTGTTAAAAGCTGTGCATTCTAATCTAAGTGGACATGAGACGCTATATATCGTACATGTGAGTAGCACAGCACATTGTGTTTGCTTCAGTGAGAATATTTACACTATAAATACACATCCATTGTTTGAAAAAGCAGACAGAGATCTGAAATGTAAGGATGTGGTTAAAAATACAAATATTCGCAGATAAAACCTTTCCACAACCTTGGAACGGTGCTTTTGAAGGAATCTGTCTCTACAGAGTTATTCTTTTCCTTTCAGAAAGCGATTCATCATTGAATAAATTATTTTGAAAAGGACCAAAAGTAATAATTGTATTTGGTTTTAATAGTGTACGAAATTAAATGCAGTAAGCTCTTCAAGACCCAATTTTAAATCCTCCAAATAAATAAATTTATTCAGAAGAAACACCTAAGCAGTAAAGGTCACAGTTCAGTAAAGGAATTGAATACTGAAATAATTTTCCCTGAAATACGTATTTCATAGTTTCGACAAATAGGGACAGGTTTAGGTCTAAAATTCTTCACTAAATCAGAGCCTACTCTGTGACTAAACAATAGTGGCACAATGTGAGTGCTTACCATTCTTCAACAGATGTATTGCCACAGCTTCTAGTATTTACCCAGCCAACAGGAGACAGCAGCTGCAGAAGTTTTCACAGCCCACACTGTCACCTTGCACAAACTGCACTCCAGGCTGGGGGTGATTTCCACTGAACACAAGAACACATTTCATATCTTAGATAAAAAAAAGTACGGATAGAAAAGACAATCTATAGCCACACATCTCCCTCATTACAGAAAAACAAGAGGGAGATGAAAAAACCCAAACCATTTACAGACACGTTTCCAGAATACAAAGTCATGAGAGTTTTACAGAAGAATCCAAAATCTCACATTGCGAGAGGTTAACATGCCTGCTGGAAGATTTGTGAATATTCTCTATTAGTATATACAAATGTTCATACAAAATTCTGGCACAGATGCTACAAATCTGCGTGCATGTGTGTGTGTCTATATTACGATGTCACTATGGTGGAAAAATATGGCTTAGTTACGACAATGGCTGAGGAGCAGCACAGACTATGAGACAACCAGATAACCTTACTACAGAGGTTTGTGTCTTTCATTTCTAATTGCAGCAAAATGGGGGGCAAAATACTAGAACTGCCTACCCTCTAATTCTAATGCATTGGGTCTGAAAAGTAGATAAGGTACTCTAACAAGAACAACCTCTGTGCTTCTAGCAGGTTAAATGATAACCTTTAAAGGCATCCCATTAAAAGCCAACAAAAAGATTCTTCACCTCTTTCTCTTTTCTCCTCTATCCCCTTAAAATGAGTGCTGCAAATTATTAGCCAACGCTGGCAATTGGAGAACGAAGCAGCTTGCATGTGGGTATATTTTCACAGTGATTCTAATCTGAGAAATTTACTTGCTCTTCCCCTTCTATCTGATAAACTATACATTCAAGCGTTCTCATTAGTGTTCGGATCACCAAAGAGAGCTGGAGATGAATCAGTCCATCCACCCCTCCTCTCCCTGCTCTGTCGAGATTATTTCATTGAAATGTTCATTTTCATCCCTGCTGGCAACATTAGAATGGAAGTATTTAACCTGTTTCCATTACTTATACAAATTACCATTATGGGGTAGGACAGATGTTAGAATCATGCCACATAACTGACTTCCATACATTCTTTACGGGGAGGATAAGAAGAAGGAAAGCTGTTAGATCATATTATCCAGTCTCAATAATGTTCTCTCTCCTCCCAGATTCATTAACTTCCAACATCAACGTTTCCCTTTCTTTCTGTGTGAAAATTCTCTGTCTCCTTGAGCTCATTTAATTTGGAGCAGGAAATCTTTGTCAGAAATAATTTTTTGATCAGGTGCTCTAACTAAGGGGCGAAGGGGGGCTGGGGAAAGAATAAAGAAAAAGGGGGGAAAAACCCAACACCTTGTCGAAAATGTTATTTCTCTAACATGGATGATGAAAGAGAAGTCAGTTAAGATGCTGGTACTCAAAGATGGCTGTCACTTCAGATAGGGGATGGCACGACTCACCTAGACAGGTGACGCTTTGGTGGAGAAAAGGCTTGCTGCATTATTGAGAGCACCAAAGATCAGGATGACAAAGACTGTAGGCCCAGGGTGCCTGGGGCTCCTAGAGAAGTGACTTCAGCAGGCACATGGATTTCAGCCTCCATTTGCATCACTAACTAATAGTGAAGTACAAAACAAAAGTTCGGTGACTAAAAGGCAAGCGTACGGTTACAGAAGGCAAACACCCCAGTCACCATCAGCACTAACTTTCTATTCATTTCGAAAGAATATGGTAAAAGCTCAAGGTGTTTACGTAAAAGAAAAAA
>VZTD01005953.1:1028712-1058712 GCA_013397725.1 Rhagologus leucostigma
ATTCCTTCTGCTTGTCACACAGTTTCACTTTCAGAGAATATATTACTCACAACTAAGGCTGGGGTTTCTGTTTGTTCAGTTGGTTGGGTTTTTTACAGTAAGACAGACTTCCGACTATTTCTATGAGAAAAAAAAGATACTCGTTTGTTTGTACAAACTCTATTTCAAGCAGGAGAGCCTTGGAGAGGCCTTTCACGCGGAGTGCTGCCTACAGGATTTCCAACTTCACAAGGGTAAAGGAAAGATAAGGCAGTTGGTTTCAATACCAAACTTTATGAGGAAAAGGTGAGGATATGCCACTTGGACTACATGTTTGTGGTTTCTCCTGCCATTTCCTCACTTACTGAATATATATCATAGCCATTGTGGTTTACCCTCAATGTAACCCCTTCTGTGATGAAAGAAACATCAATCACTCACTATGGTGGGTTTTAGCAATGTAGGTTCATGACACCATAAAATTTGGGAAGTGTGGGGACACTGGGCTCTGATAAAATGCCAATGTCACTTGTTTAAATTAAGAAACAAATTCAGATCTGGTTTATACTCAAATTAAGAAAGCCATTTGTTAAAAAGGTTATTTTTCAAACCAAAATTATTTCCGGTACTACCACATCATGTGATCAACCAGAAGATAGTTCCATTGCAGCAAATCCAGGAAACATACTTGCTTTGCTTCTTACATTCAAAATAATTCCTTTAAAAAACCAACAAAACAAACAAACAAACAAAAATCCACACCTGGCAAAATAAGAGACAATACAAGAGACAATTCTACTTAGATTATACCAGGAAGATGAATGAATTACACTGAAAAAAATAATTAAAATAATTAAAATAGACTGCATTCAGCCTTTAGCATTACTCAAAATTATAAGGCTAATGGCTAAAATCCAGAGCTGGAAAAAAGTTAAAATTTTAGTATTTCTGTCTGTCAAGGAATAAAGGTACCTTCTTAGCAGCTATAACAACTTAAGGTGAGGAGAAGAAAAAAGCCAAAAGCCAACTGCCCAGAACCCTAATCTTTAACAATTCTTTGAAATACGACCTCCTACGTCATTTAATTTTTGAAAACCCTAAGGTCATGTAACACACTTTCTCTGTCATTTGTAAGTACATTAACTCAGTGGCCATATGACAGTGAAATTATGATAATGGGCTGCTAAAATGGGTCATGCAGACACTGCGTTTCATGTTAGCTTCAAACAACAGTGAGAATATAGTCCAAATCAAATATGACAGTACAAAAGCACATGGTTTACTTTTCTCAACGCTTTTCCAGTAACTGGGAAGAAGGATACAACCACTAAATATAGATGCATTAGCAGAGTTTCTCACCTATGAACTGTCCTTCTCTCCCCACCCATGATGCACTAAAAGAAAACTGCCATGACAAAGAAGCAAACTTTTTAATAAAAGACTGTATTTATTATTCCTTGTAAGGTTTTCCTTTGCATAAAATAAAGGTTATCCTTTGACAAAGCCCACATTCTTAGAATGTAAACAATATCCTAAAAGAAGACAGAGAACAACACAAATCCTCACACAAAATAAATCAGTTTTTGTCTTTTTAAAAGTATACAATCATTAGTATGCATTCTTCCGTCTGTACCTCGGACTGAATGGATACTATTGCCTGAAGCCTATGCTCATCAACACAGACCTTTGAGGACCTCAAAATTAAAACATATCTAATTTGATATATATATATATATATATCTCTACAGAAGCCAACAAGCTACTCAATGAATAATAATAATAATAATATTCTGAATGACAAAATTATCCTGAAGTGCATGCTTCAGGGAGAGTTTGTTTATGTTCCTGCTTGTATCAATCAACAGGATCAGGAATCTTTTCGCAAAATTCAAACAAGCACGGCACATCAGAGTTTGCTTGTCCTTTCCTCTTTCATACAGAGCGTTGCATTTGGAGGAAAAGAACTGCAGTGTCGAGACTCTTAAAGACAACCTCCTGAAAATGCAGACCACCCGCACAGGATCGAAATCTTTGCACCAGTTAAAATCATACAACTGCATTTAACCCATTGATTTTTTATGATATTAATGCTTATTAACTACCTGTAATAAAGGCACAATTTTCTATAAAAAGCCCTTTTCTCTTTCTTTGTCTTTTCTGCACAATTTGAAAACTGTCAGTCTAATAGTTCCTAAGAGAACTCAAAGCAGTAAGGTTGACGAACACAAAAGCACAGAAACACCATCGCATGCAAAAGTTAGCTGAATAGCACAGATAATTGCTTAGATAATTATTTTGATAGAAGCCCTGTTGAAAGCTCCTATATTTTATCATACATGTGAAGTGTACATGACCCACCTCCAACATGTGAGCCCTGTGCTGCATGATAACTGAACTAGCGACTTTTTGCTTTTCCTTTTAGTTCAATACGATAAATAACATGTGCAGTTAGCTAAAAGGAGAATGGGCAACCTAGATTGCCAGGCTCATATTTATTTTTAAGCAAATCGTGTCTGTCAGACAGGGGGAGAAATCAAGTTACATAATTTATGTAAGGGGTGTCCATTATGTACATAGTAATGTAGCAGTCTGCGAGAAGACAAGCAAGTAGCAGTGAGAGAAGTTGCTCTTGAGGAAGATCACATTGCCCAGCTCCAGCCCGTGAGCTTCCTGAGCCTTATGCAGCCTGACTGACAATGAGATTTAATGTAGCCTAACTACAGTAGCCTTGAGCAGAGATGCAATTATAACAGGAAGGCACAGAGAGTTTTAGTGTATTAGACTGTATCAGACTGTTGTGAGCATCCGTGGCGTAATCAGCAAATGCTTGCTCTTCCAGGCTCTTCCCCCCACCACCTGAAAATTCAGAACACAAGAACCTTCCACTATTAAGAACTTGAGTAAAGGTCATTTTGTTTTCCTCAATACCATAAAAATGGCATAGCTGGATTTGACATGCATATGCAAATCAGCACACAGGAAAAAAACCCACCTGATTTTCCTTCACACTAGATTACTGTATCTGAATAAAATGTTTGATATAAACACCTTGACTAAGAAGAAAACCCACACCAGCTCTGTGGTTTAATTGGCAGAATAGACTTAACAGATGTAGCAGTGCTGTATAAGGTTATTGTCTCATGGCAGATCATGACAAAAACGTACAATTCTCCACTGGTCAGAAAAAAAATAATTTAACTTAAGTTGTATTTTAACATACTTCTAAACAAGACGGGGAGGTATTTTACAATACCTGAGAATATTACATCAATTGCAGATAACTGGTTAATAATATCAGTATATATAATTCAAAACAAATGCAAATAATTCTATAGGTTAAAAAATCACCATGGCTTTTCAATTTGTAGATGCTTGAGATGTCATGAAATGCAATATGTCACTTAGTGCCTTGACACTCAATTTTTCTTGGCCTTAATTAGCACTTTTGTTTCGAAGAGTTTTGAGTATATGAACCTAATGACCAAATAACTGCACCCACCCTTCCAAAAAATCCAAACTATTTTAATTCACTAAGACAATAACCAACCCAAATGTTAACTAAATGTGTGTTTATGCAGAGTTTAGAAGGGGAACTTTTGGCAAGAGTAAATAGAGACTGTTATTTTGACCATACTTTTCATAAAACACATGTTCACACAGAACTACAAAAGGCTTACATACAGACTAAATATACACAAAAAAAAAATTCAACCAAACCAATCCCACCTATATACCACAAAAGGGGTTGCCAAATCATGTATTAACTTCTACAACCCATTCTAAAGTTCTTTTTTAACCCTCATGATGGGTCTAGATAGATACTACATGCACTAAAGTAGCACAGAAATATACCCTTATCTAGCACTAACATCTTTAATTTGTCACTTTCATGGTAGACATTTCCAGATAGTCTAGAGGTACAGAAATTTTATGTTGCCAGCACAAAAGCAACTGAAGTACCTGACCACTTAAGCACTCATATTTTAAAATTCACGACAGACGCAAAGTAAATTTTACTAAAGACTATTATATAATCAATAATTTGTTCAAAACGTTTTTCTCATGGAAAGTTATGATGTTATTTCAAGCAACTGCTTATTACTGTGTTATAAAGCATATTCCTCTGCAATATTCTGTTCAGGATCATGAAACCTTGGCAGCCTTATACATTTCCTCTTGATATACAACAAGAAGTAACAGAGTTTGGGACAGTAATAAAAAGGATTCATCACTTTAAAATAGTTTAACATCCATTGTGTGCATTAAATGTTGGGAAAATGTTTGCAGGAGCTACTGCAAAAGAGCTGCAAATCTAATTCTTTTCCCTGTCTGATTGATACAATCAGGAATTCATCTAAATGGTCCTTTAGTGAGCTGTCATCAAACTGCAGCCCATTTACAGAAGGTTAGCTAATTAATGAACTCTTGATTGAAGATTAATTTGGCAACGCTTTTTAATTTTCGCCTTAAAACCATGACAAACAACGATGTATTTTAATTAGAGCTTCAGCTATAGCCGGGTGCTTTATATACATCTCTGATATTGTAAACAGATCACATTTATTCATTGGTAAATAGATAATAATGTTTAATTATCTGGAAATTAACAAAAGACTAACAACATATCCTAATTTTACACATGCAGAAATAACGTATGTCCATAAAATGAAATGTCTTATTGAATAATGTAGATCCTACCAATGTACTTCCAAAATTCCTCTGTAACACATTGTTTTAATAAAAACTACTTGGTGCTAATTAAAAAGAAAGATACGAGCAGGTGTATTCTGTACTCATACCTACAGAGGTAGTAATCCAACTATCCAGTATAAACCTGCTTCTTCTACAGAAAAATTATTCTGTCTTCTTGTAAACTGTGGTATTTCTGCACAATGATCGGTGATTTATTTGTGAAATTGCTAGAATGGGGAAGCCACACAGAGGTCTCAAAGCTCTTGACCAAGGTAAATAAAATGTCATAATATATTTAGCAAATAATAACAGAAAAAATAGAGAAAAACATCATCAGAAGATGCCAGGAAACAAATAGGAATGCAGAGGAATAAAATTCCTAGCATTTCTTCTCCCAAATAAAGTCACTGTTCATAGTGCTGCAGCCTAAATAATGGCAGCAAATTCAACTATATTTTCAGAAAAAGTTCAATCACATTATTTTTCAATTTATCATTCTAATTTTCAATCCTGTCTTCTATTTACAACTTTTTGTTTTCTTTTTCAAAAGACATGGCCTTTCATAGCTTCTATTTTATGTGCCATTACCCTCAACTCAGTTATTCTAACCACAAAAAGGCGGCAATGAAACACCATTGTCAAGTGAAAGCAGCAGCAAGTTCGTATTGTCTGTGTTTTTGTTTGTGTCTTTGCTTTAAGGACAGGAAAACGGAATAGCATTAAGATGCTCCTAATAACCATGCTCACAAATAACACAATCAATAGCTTGTGGCTTTTTCAGAAATCATTTTCAACTAACTTGATTTCTAACACTGGAGACATAGAGTGCTTTCATCTGTTTGAGATCTGGCCTTTAATAGCTTCAGATTAACACTAAAACACTATAATGTTTACCAAAAATGCCTTGGCTATAATTTCATGCGTTTTATTTTATTTTAAACACTGTTATATATTAATGACAAAATATTTGTCAATAACAGCAAAGAGAAACCTGGAAATTAATTCCATCTAAGAAGGTCTCACTTCCCCATTGATTATACAGTCAGAGCTTCGTTAGGCAGGTGAAAGGTTCTGCATCAGACCCATCATCTTTGCCTGAACATAAGAAACTCACAGCACATGTATGCGCTTATCCAAGGAAGTATCATTTTTTGGATAGATGAATATGTGAGCCTTTTTGTAGATGATGCTGGAGCCAGCCATGAACTGCTGAAAGAGCTGGGGGTTTTCTTTAATTCTGTCTTTGTTTTTCATTGACTTTATGGCAGGTGATGCTTCTCAGAGGTTTATGGACAGTATAATCAAACACCAGGGAGAACACGAATTCTTGAACATTTCTTTAGTGCAGCCATGTCTTAACAAGACGACAAATCCCAATCCTGAAGAGACATCTAAACACAGATAGAGCGCTCCCCACTTACTTCTTATTTACTGTGTTCCAGGTAAGTATTACTATTTTTAGCATTATGGCCAGACATCATTATCCCCTCCCTATGACCTCTGGTACTTCAGTTTAGTCACACTTTTGTTCATATAGAACACCTGTGGAAAGCACATCAATAGCTAACCAAAACGTAGTACCACAAAAACACACTGTGATTTGTTTTCTCATGTGACTTGGAAAAGTGCAGGAGAAACAGCAGGAAGAAGCTGTCTCTGTACGGGCAAATGTTCCTAGAGCTACCAAAACTAATGAAGAAGAAAAATTACTGCTATGATAACTAACATCTGTGCATAAACACAATATACTTTGACAAAACTAAGTGTATGAAGTAAAACAGATAAAGGCAAAATTTAATTCTATATTCACTAAAACAGGTCCAAACTCACATATAAATAATAAAATGGGTGTAGGAGAGGAAAGAATTTGGCCCACTACTTGCATCTTTTTGATCCAGCAACTATTCCCCTAGCCAGGCTGAAAAAAGAAAGATACAAGGTTAGAGAATAAGAGATCCAATAATGTAAAATCAGTGGCACACAAACATTTGAGAAACAGCTTTCATCAGAGCTGTCTAGACCTAGATGTTTAAAATCATCTGTGTGAAAGGAGAGAGGAGAAAGAGGAAAATCACCTCTTTGTTCCAAAGAAAATGTTAGAATTTTTTACAATTATTTTAGTTTGAGTGGGTTGTGGAGACCATTAAAGGAAATGAGCAGAAAAAGTGTTTTCATCACTTGTTAGTTCGTGCTTGAAAAGCTCAAATACTGTTTCATTTTAATAGTTCAGTCTTGGCATCTATGTACTCCTCGGTGCAGAATACAGGCACTGGCAATGTAGGGAAAAGAATGTGTGAAGTTACAGGTGAAGGAGAGAGGCCAGACAGGTATTATCAGACAATGTTTTCCTGCCTGCTGCAGGAGCACGGCAAGTTCTCATCCAGCCTGCACTGGAGTGTGTTTCGCTAACATGAGTGTTCTCCCAGCGCATCCTTCGCTGGGTCCCCAGCTCTTCAGCGATGGTGAGTGACTGACTTGGTGCTGTTCAATACAGTTAAGTAGCACATACATCAGCTATAGCAATTTTAAAACAAACAAACAAAAAGGCAAAGGCCACAGTATAAAATATATTCGCTCCTTTTATTTGGAGAAGTGTGGGTATGTGCAGATTACAACTTCTGTTGCTGTTTCACTGTGTGCCTCGTAAAACTCTTAGGACCTGCTTCTACCATGGGATGCATACCCTCTGCAAAATACTGCCTGCCCTTATTGGCACCAAGGGTAAATCATAGGAGGTACTGAGCAAATCACAGAAGAAGGCCCTTATTCACTATGTCATCCCGCTGTTAAATCTTCGCTAAAATGTGAGGGGAGACCTCGAGGCTTTGCCTTTTGCTGTTTGGTCTTTTTATAAAATTATCAAGTGTGTAGATGGCAAAATAAAAATCCATGAGGGTTTGTCTTTTCCGATTCACACATGAATTTATTTAAACAGCGAACCCTGTGAGTATGTTAGAATACTAAAACAAGAGGTCATGAAACCACAGAGGATACTCATTTTTATCAATAATGATAAGAATACTCCTACTTAGCTGAGAAACAGTAAACAAGAAAGTTACCTGCGAAAACTATTTTAATCTACACCTGCTTACAAAAAATACTATACATATACATGGCACTAATTTGCAGCTGTAATGGAAAATAAAATCTAAATTTCATTACTTGGTTTTACCTATCTGAAGAAAAATACAACATTGTATTAGTGGCTATTCTGTTACTTAAGAAATAACAAACAATACTGGATCTATTATAGAAGATTTGTGGCACACACTTAGGCACCTTTAAAGTAGAAAACCTTGGTTATCTAATAAAATGCACTTTTTGATTCGTTGGGTGGGACTGCACCTACAGCCAAAAGACATCCATATGTTTCATACAGTGTTAAGCAGCCACCAGAATCTGGTTGGATTAACATTTCACATCCAAGATCCTTACACCATAATGTCTGTTCCATTCATAGGAAAATGCCATCAAGTTCTGGAGTAAGCTTCCTCAGTGTGTTAGAGAGCTGACTGTCACTTATGGTCAGGATCTTCCTTTCCTGCAATCAATCTACAAATACAAAACTGAGATTTAAGGGTGCAGATTTCAAGCCAATTCATTACTTAAAATCTAGAAACAATTTTAAAATGCCCTGGGAATACTCACATACTCAAAGAAAGGTATATGCTTAACCCTTGAGAAATGAAGTTACTGTCTTTCTGACAGCCATACATACATATCAAGGACTCAAATCCACATCAGAGGAACACACACAGATGAGTTCACAGTTGCAAAAACAAGACCTGAGTCTCACTAACAACATTAGAAGCCACAGAAAATGAGGACTGGACACTCCAAACTATTAGAGATCATTACAGAAAGCTAGAACTTCCTATACTGGTTGAAACATAATACACAGTAAACTAAATATCTTCTGATGATGATGCTTTCAGAGTATAAGCTTCCATTTGAAAGAATTTCACTATTGGAACTCAGCAAAAATAATGTATCATGTATAGAATGTTGTTTTAGAGTGTTAACTTTTCCCACCTCTAAGAAAATAAAGTCACCTAGTCTCAAACTACTTTAATTCTGCCTTAAAAGATTTAAGGAAAATAAAGAACGGGTTTTGAAGGTATTGTTTAGTTTTGGCCTGGTTTGTTTTTTTTGTTGTGTTGTGGGTTTTTGTTTTATGGGTTTTTTTGTTTGTTTGTTTTGTTTGTTTTTTGTGGTTTTTGGGTTTGTTTCTCTTTTTTGGTTTTGTTTTTTGGGGGGTTTTTTTGGTTTTTTTGGTTGGGGTTTTTTGTTTGTTTGGTTTGGTTTTTTTGTTTTGGTTTTTTTGGTTGGTGTTTTTTTAATTTAGAAAACTCCATCTACTGCTATTTCTTTGATGATTATTTGAAACAGTTGAAACTAATATGGTGCCTTTTTGTTTACTCCTGCATTCATATACTGGCATCAAAGATATGACTAAAAAGCTGGCAGTGCTAGAGTTCAGTTTACTGCCAGAGCTTGGATCAGTGAAGAGATTTTCCTGCATGACTTACCAAACTGAAGTCTTTCTGCACTTGCACAATGCAAAAAGTCCCACCAATGCCCAAAAAAACCTAGATCCCTGCACCTAAAAACATTTTCAAAAGAGATGTTGCCTCATATCGTTAATCTTCATTTTCAAATATAGGTAAAGAGGAAAATGCAGCACTTTGCATAGTCTACCACAGCATTAGCCAGGAGAAAGTCAGTCTTGGGGCTGGCAAACTCCAGAGCACAGAGTTCCCTCCCTCTTGCCGGCTTTTGCCCATTGCCTCTAAGAGCTACTTCTTTAATTGTTTACCTGCTTCCAAACAGCATGCATTTGTCTGCATTCCTGGGCTTAATAATTATAATTATAAATCAATGTGCATTAATAAAATAAGTTTATAAGAGCTTAGTTGTCTTGCTATTTATGACACTATAAAATACTCGCATTATATGAACAATCCCAAGAGGCTTCTATTATCTCTTCTCCCAATCATTTTATGATTATCATCTCATCATCATTTCAGAAAGAAACAGGCAAAGTAGATTTGTAAACATCTATTCAATTTGTCAGCACTGTAATCTGGAATTTTCTCTCCCCTGTCCCACTATGGATATTTAAAAATAATTTAAAAATAAATCCTCTGCCGAGATTACAGAGCACAGGAAGAGACTTTGGTTCAAACATGCATGACAACACGCATGTTAAAGGCAGTCATGTAGCCAGCTTTGCATGACCTTAAGTATAAGGGCAGCTCTTACTGACCAAGAAGCAAACCTTAGGTGTCCCCCAGATGTCTTGATGGTTGGTGTTTCACCATAAGGATGATTAAGAAACCACACATCCTACCAAAATACTGCACTCTAAAACTTGGAATAAATTCCCCTTTTCCTAGCAGCAACATTTCTGAGCAGGGCTTTAGCACTCCATTATTGTGAATGTTTTTTGGCCCAAGGCAAAAAATATTGACAAAGTTCCACCTCCAAGACAGTTATTGTCTCTGTATACTTGATAGCAGCCTTCACAGGTTCACCTGCCAGTATTAAATCCTTGGTTTGGGTGAGAGAAGTAAAAATTTGCTAGCATTCCAAGCTATTTCACAGCAGCAGCAGCTACAGCAGCAAATCAAATTGTTCTTTCAATTAAACCAGTTCAGTGCCTTAGAGAGGAAAGATCTAGACCTGCCCTTCTCCAAAAAAACTGCAGTTTATGCCAAGTCTGAAGTTTTTACTACAAGTGAGAGGAAAAGGCTCAGATGTTCTTATTCCGGTGGTCAATAAGCCACATCACAAAATAAAATGTGTTTGAAACCATTTGTGTATAACTGACAGTCTTTTCTAGAAGCCAGTGACACTCAGTAGGCCAGATGCCAAGGTCTCTAAGGGGGCCATCACCAGGTTTGAACCTTCCTTTTGTCAGCAGCAGGCACCAGAAGATTTGCTAGAAACTGGCAATACACTGGAAGGCATCGGGGAGCAGGGGGAAACAATCTATCATGATAATTTCACATATTTAAGTAGGCCAGAAAAAGCACTTTGTGAGGTACTAAAGCACCTCAGTAGGAAGTACTTAAACAAGTAAAACCCAGGGCCTTGTAGCAACAAGGAAAGGAAAGGAAAACTCATTTGTGAAAAACAAATATCACCATGACTGTCCTGAAGTAAACATGATACAAATTTAGCTGGTTCTGGCAGAAAAGCAAAACACCTTACCTTTTTACTTCCCCTGCATAAAGACATCTATGCAAACACACAGCAACTGCCCCACATAGGCACAGTGTTTGTTTGCACATGGGACATGGAGTGACAGCAATGATCTACCTTGCTTTGTTTTCCTTTTGAGCTGTTTTGGGGTTTTTTTGAAAGAGCTTTCACTCACTGGAAGGATGGGGGAAATAACTAGGATGACATCTGCTAACAGAACATATAACTGTCACTGTATCACAGAGGGGGCTTAAAGAACTGTGTGGCAGGGTCCCTTTAAATGAGATGGCCACGGCTACACAAGGATGAAAACCAAATGACTCCTCATGGGTAATCTATCCAGGTTAGAGAGAGGGTCATGGCAGGGGCACCACAGAAAGGCATGCACTCTGCATGGGAAAGCAAAAGAATGTCAGAAACCAGAATTTCACTGGCTTTAACTTCAGAGACAGCAAACTCTTTCCCTGATGCTTTTTAAAAGAAAACTTTAAAATATCACAACACCAAGCCAACATCTGAGTTTGAAACAGAATGTCAAATCCTCTACTCTTCATGTAAACACTTCATATTGCCATCATAGCAGGAGATGGGAGACAGCTCCAAATCAGTTTACATTGACTCTACTATAAACCACTTTTTTTGCAGCTGTGCAAAAACATGGCCTTATATTCAGAATTTACAGATGCTGCAGCCTGCCCAGGATCAGAATTACACTAGATGAGTTTATGATGTCCAAGCTTTCTCAGAAGCAAGCCCACCCCTCAACTCAATTTAATGGAGATTAAGGACACCCAGTAGCTTGCAGAATTTTGAGAGGAGACTCTTCCCCTTTTCTTGTCCCAAATTTGCTCAGTAGATAAAATCTCAGCATATCTCACCTCCTTTACCTATATAATACTTTCACTGGAAAACTTTTGTATGTTTCTGAAAACATAAATGTTCCATTTCTCTTTTCTAATTAGTATTTCTACCATTTTCTTCTCCTTCACCGTTTGCTCCATTCCTTCACTTGCACACACAAACACACACAGAATCCTCCATGCCAAAGGCATGAGAGAAGCAGGAGTAAATCCAGCTTCTCTTCACTGATTATGGGCCCAGTTTTAATTTGTGCAATAGTCCTTTTGATAACAATGCCTAGTTAAAACATCCATTAAAAGTCTGTATCAGTTATTTAATGGTGGAAGAATCTAATAGGGTTCCATTGGAACTCCTCCATTAACTTTTAACAGAATTCTTTCTTATAGTCAGTGTTGTAAAACAGGGATATTTCACAAATTCAAGACCAGCCTCATTCTCCATGGGGTGATAGTTAGGTCACCGCTTCTCAATCTTTTTTGGGTAGCTACATCAGTTCACCGTTTCAGTCACAACAATCAGTCTCTTCACAACTTAGTAATTGCAGCTTGTACTCACTCATTTGCACTAACTCCAAATCACAAAGGGCCCTGAGAGTCCCAGTTGCACAGCTGGTCATGATGCATATGATAAAAGGCATAGCCACCAGTTTCTAAAAAACCCCCAGAACCCTGTATTACCAACCATTAACAACAAAGGACCAGGCCCACCATGGTAACTACTGATCTAACTTTTACTCAGGAATCTAAACTCTCAGCAATGGAGATGAGCTTGTGTGTAATCAGACATCTTGGCAGATCTGCCTAAAAACTATGTGTTATCTCCACTGGTACATAGAGCAGTTACTAGAAGAAAGAACTGCTGTACAGGCACTGTCTCCTTCCACACTGAGGTTTACAGGGAAAAAACAGTTTGTTTTATCCTTGATCTCACGTTCCTGTATTCATCAGCCACTCTATGCTTTTAGAAGATTTTCATCTTGCCAATTATATTATGCTCTTTTGTAAGTAAATCTCAAAATCTTTAATGCAGAAAGGCAACTGCTGCTAACTTAATTTTATAAGTGCAAAAGCTAAGGCACAGAAACAGAGCTCAGTTCTTTTAATTCCCAGCCTTCAAGAGCAATGTTGAAGGCACTGGGAATTGGCACTATTCCTTCAGGACTAGCTTAAAATAAGGGAATATTCTGGTTCTTGGCCAGACTCTGAGTAGTGGAAGTACTGTTTAACTCTCTAGCTTGACAATCTCCTCCAGCTACAGAAGCATGAAGTACAGGTGCATGTGGGAAATGAGAAGGGATTTACACGGGAGATTCCGGCCTGAACAAGTGAATCACCGTAATGGAACAGGTCAGGACCTCCAGCTCCCACTGTCGGCTTCAAATCCTTCCACCCACAGAAAGCAGAGGGAAATATTGTCAAGATTATCCTCCTGTCACACTTTCAGAATTAAGAATTTCGTTAATCACCAAGGAGTTCAAAGATCCTGTAAATCTGATTCTGTTCGCGCTTCTACCAGTTTGACACTGATGCAGCTGTGAATCCATTGGCTGAAAATGAGGCACCCCAAATTGCATATGCATAGCTACGAGGAATCAAGTTCATAAATGTTATGATTTTCTCAGGCAAACAGCAGTTTCAGCAAACTTGAGCAGGAGGCCTGAAATCGACATGGCTTGTGGCAGCAGAGCCTCTTCAGAAGAAAATAAGAATGATGGGATTTTTTTTCCCATTACACCCCACACAAGCATAAAAAAAAGGAAAAAAATCAAAATGTAATCAAATGTCCCTAAGATACATGTGGTTATATATACACACCTTTCTCAAAGAGTAGAATCAGTCAGCTTTTGGCCTTGTGCTTCATGATACACTGAACTAAGCAGATGGTTTACTACCACGCCACACAATTTTACTCACAAGTTTGTTTATACATAAATAAATGCACACACACTCTCACAAGCTTTTCTCAGGGTAGATAACATGTCCCAGAAGTACAGACAAGAAATGGAAAAGGATGAATAAAAGTGCTCTCTTTCTGTGCCACTTTTATTATTATTTAAAAAAGGGTTCTTAGAGAATTATTTTTTGGGGGGTTTTTTGTTTGTTTTATCCTTTTGTTCATCATTTGCAAGACTCATAAAGAAACTGAAGTTACTCCTAGAAAGGCTAGTTAAAATAGGAAAATGAATGACCAAGTTCCAGACTTTTAAAAAATAAAAAAAAGAGTCTCAGGAAAATATATTATCAAGAAATAATTAATTTTTATACATGTGAAATCACATAGGCTTCCCCTAGGCTTTTGGAGAACTTTTTTCAGCTGTTTTGAGAGGAGCATAACCACCAGAACATGAAAACGCTACATCTAAATGGAATAGTAGGAGTTGTTTTCTTACATAGGGAATTTGTGACAAGAATATCCACAGGAAAAACTTCAATAAATCTAAACTTAGACATTGAGTCTGAGGTTACATCAGGATTACACTATGAATGCTCTCCAATCCATTTGCTGCCACACAGGTACACTTCTACCTGCCCTTCCCTTTCGTAGCTTACCACCCATTACTGCATCCTTGAAACTGTACATTGTGATTGTACATCTCAGCATCTCACTTACTAAAAAAGTTAGGTGGCAGAAAGAGTAGCAAAGTAGCAGATCCCCAGTGCTACTGAATCAAGAGCTTAGATAGAAAAGTTGGTTTAGGGAAAATCCAAGTAATTTTGTTTTGAAAAGAAAAAAATTCTTTGAGAAATTTTTCTTTGAGAAGCAAGGAAGCTTAGGAATAAATTTCAGGAATATATTTCCATGCAGCCCTTCAAAAAGACTTCAGCAGGTTGGAGATGGGCAGAGAAGAACAGTCTGAACTTCAACAAAGGCAAATAGAGGGTTCTGCACCTGGGGTGGAATAACCACACACACCAGCCCAGACTGTGGACTGACCTGCTGGAAAGCAGCTCTGCAGAGAAAGACCTGGGGGTCCGAGTGGACAACAAGCTGCCCATGATCAGCAGTGCCCTTGTGGTCAACAAGGCCAGTGGTGTCGTGGGGTGCATTAGGAAGAGCACTGCCAGCAGAGCTAAGGAGGTGATCCTGCCCCTCTACTCGGCTCTAGTGAGGCCACATTTGGAGTGTTGTGTCCAGTTCTGAGCTCCTCAGTGCAAGAGAGGCATGGAGCTCCTGGAGCAACTCCAATGGAGGGCAAGAAATTTGATCAAAGGACTGGAGCATCTCTCTTTACAAGGAAAGCTTCTGAGGGAGCTGGGCCTGTTCAGCCTCAAGAAGAAATGACCTTATCAATGTCTATAAGTATCTGAAGTGAGGGTGTCAGGACCATGGAGCCAGGCTCTTCTTGGCTGGTGCTAAGCAACAGGACAAGAGGCAATGGGCAGACTCTGACGCACAGGAAGTTCCTCCTGAGCATGAGGAAGAACTTTATTGTGCAGGTGACTGTGCACTGGAGCAGGTTGCCCAGAGACATTGTGGAGTCCTCCCTCACTGGAGATATTCAAGAACCATCTGGACACAATCCTCTGCCATGTGCACTGCTTGAGCAGTGAGGTTGAACCAAATGACCCCCTGCGCTCTTTTTCAACCTGACTCATCCTGTGATTCTGTGGTTTATCCTCGGTGATGTAGGTTGCTAGGCAAAGATGAAAGCTGATAGGATGAACTGCTGGTGCAAGAGATATCTAAACTAATGCTTGCGTGGGGGGCGAGGAGACCATTGTCTCTAACTACAGAACGGCACATTTCTAAAGGAAATGCATCACTTTCACATTTCACTGTACACCTGTACAGCAGGCACACTGGTGCTCAGACACAAAGCACTTCCAAGGAACTGCATTTAATTTCTGAAAAGAGGGCTAGCTAAAGTTCTGCTCATTTCTAAGAACAAGCCTAGCTGCACCTGGTGTAGACTGTCAGTGAAAACAGATTAACACTGTGAAGCTGAGATTGTACAGATGTTGAAGGACACATTTAGTGCAGGTACGTGGATGTGCAGCTGCAGTGCAAGCTGCTGCAGGTTGAGCTCTGGGTGATGGAAGTCCCTGACAAGAGGCCGTGAAATGCTGAGCCTCTGCATAACCAAGGGCACAGGGACCTGTGGCACAGCGAGGTGGATGGACACTCAGGGACACAGCAGGGGCTGAGCACTCCAGACTTTTGCACAGTTAGACTGTAAGGGTTTTCTTTGTCTAGGGTCCCTCCTCAGAGGCACCCAGCTCGAGCTGTTATTTTATTGTTTAGTTATTGCACCATGATTGAATTATTTGAAGGATTTGGACATCTGAGACTTTGCTATAGGAAACCCGGGCTTGAGCCAGTAGGAAAATCTGGTCTGACTTTGTGAGTGTGGAGTGGGTAGCTGCGAAGGGGCTTCAGTCCCAGCTCAGGTGATGAGTGTGAGTGCTAGAGTGGCTCCCGGATGGTCAGCCTGGGAAGTTTACTGAACAAAGAAGCAGTTGAGGAATGCTGATGTGTTCTCACTGATGCTGGGAGAGGTAATCCCCACAGCTGTGGGAGTGGTGGCCTTCAGCAGAAGGGCAGCAGCAGAACAGTGACGGCAGTAACAAATTTTCACAGTTATGTTTGCTGTATTTCTGGTCTCTGCAAAAGTATCACAGCACTGACACTGCTGTAAACTCACAGGTCTTTGCAAGATTCTTATAAAATACAAAGGCATAGAAAGATGGATATGGGCAGGGTGGCATTGTGCTGAGGAAGAGGATTACAGAGACTGTACATTTTGCTGAATTTTCTCTGAAACTGCTACACACAGTGTTCTCCAGTCTAGAAACCCTCTCTAGAAGGAATCAAAAGACTACATTAAATTCTTTTTTAAAGTGCAAAACATTGCGGGGATGCTCCTGGTTCAGTCCTTTTTCTACATACTAATGTTTTCTTTCTGTGTGTTCTTTCCATATAGAAAATACAGTACAAAGGCACAAACCTTGAAAGACGTACCTGATCTAAGCAAAAGTTTAGTCAGAAGTACAGCATCTGAAGGAGTGCTTTCCACATGTAAACAGAACAGTTAATCTGAGGAACTGGCCCATTCACCTGAGGAAGTGAACTGTACTTCATCAAGATCCACTAGAATTTGGGAACCTCCTTAAAGCAGATGCTGCTGATTACTTAAGGAGAAAGAAGGAAAAAAGATTAATGATAAAAATTTAGCTGTGTCCCAGATACATAATGGATTAGATGACATGTTCATTTGATCATCCAACTAAATTTTAATTCCATCTACCTGATCCCTAATGGAGCAAATAAAAAGTTCAAATAAAGAAATACTCTTTAAGTATAATGCCACTTAACAAAATACAATATAAAACATATGCGATATACTGCCTGTAACATAATACCCGCAAGTGATAACCTTTACAAGAGAGGATGGGAAAAAGCAGCTCATCATGGGCTCTCAGTGGAAATCCAAGTTAGCTGGAAGTTGCCTATTTCTTGAGGGATATGTGTGATTTTGTAAAGGACAGAGCACTGAAGAATGCATCATGGATTGTGGACTATACTCCTAGCCCTATAGACAAGACTTCACCTTTATGATGTCTCTCCTTACTTTTTGCTCCTCCATCATGACTGTCTCCTTTGCAGGGGGAGTTTGTGCTCAGTGTCTCTAAACAGCCTCTAAGTGAACAGGCTCTGATCTTGACTCAGAGCCTTTAGACAACAAAATGCTTGTTTCTCTAATCAAATTCACAAAAGCAATTTTACAAATATATAAATATAATTTATACACAAAGCCAAAGACTGTTCAGAAATACAGAATTCAAATGCTCATATAATCTGCTACCCTTAGTTCAAGTAAACCAGGCAAAACCATCTGAGTGTATCGGATGCTCGATTTGTCTTGAATACAAAGCCACTCCCACTACTTTACTCAATCACATTCTTAACACCTGAGCATTAACTTTATTCTAAGATTCCATTTCAGTACAAATAAAGGCAGCAGACACCAGCAGAACTGCCAGAGATACGTGAGCATAGGGCTATAGGCCTAATTTTGGAAATTTGTTTGAGGTTGTTTGTTTTGGTTTTTTTTAATCTTCCCAGGAATGCATCAGTAAAGCAAACCCACCAGCTCCGGAGAGCACCAAAATTCAGAAGAACAGAGGCATGACTTCGCAGGTTGATAAAAAATTCTTCATGTTACACAGGATATAACCACTCCATAAATATAGAGGCCAAGGAGTCAAAAAAAAGAAAAAGTACCTAGTTTATTGGATATACCTCAACTGCAAAACCACCTGTGCTAACTACATCACTGACACAGTTTAAGTGCTCAGTAATCAGACGACAAAGTGTTAACAGTCAGTGAGTTGCCATGTAATTACTATTGCATCCAATGGAGTTTCCCAGTACTGTATGTGCTGCATTGTTCCTGTTATTATGTGGTAACTATCAAATTACCACGTGTCATCACTGTAACATTAGGTTGATCCACTATGGAAATTCATCCTGTTCAACAGCAGTCTAAATTCTTCATTTTGTCCCTCTGGTGATGTGGACAGGTGGATTACATACTGAGCTATACAAAAGGTTAAAGGAGCAGGTGAGGCACTTCATAGATTAAACCTGATCAAACAGCCTGATTCTGCCACCTTTTCCCACTATGAGTTTCACTATTCTGCTGCAGATGGGATAATACTTGACAGGGTACTACTATCTGTCCCAAAGTGATCGTTTTCTCCTTAAATTTCCTGTAAAACCAACATCAACTTTCTCTCTCTACAGCTAAAGCAGTTACTATCTTAAAAAAATAGAGTAGAAAAGCAGGTTTTGCTTGCTGTAAATGAAAGGAAGTCAAAAATGTCAGGAGATCCATTTAGGACTTACAGTGTTACTAATCTATTTTACTGAGAAGACATACAGAAAATAATACTGTGATGGGAGGAAGGAGTATTAGGGTTTTTTTTTTTTTAAGGGACAAATAGAAATAGATACATCACGATAAGCTTTGGTTCACACATTTGCTGCATCTATATTTCTGTGAAGAACAAAATTAAGTGTTAGAAGTGTTTTGAAATAACATTAGGAATACACACACAAGTCTTGGAAACAGCCCAAGTGAGGGAGCAAAACTTCAAGTGTAGCTCTCAACCTCGGAACCTCCCACACTACAACAAACTCATTAGCAACTGCTAACAAGCCACCTGGTGTGAGCTACATGATAAGTGAAAATACGACGGCAAGGATGTTATGAAAATGGTTATCACCCATCAGTGCATTCACTACAAGGAGTATTTTGCACATATATTTTACATTAACACTTGGAAGGTGCTCAGATGTTACATGATTGGAAGCCCACGCAAGAGCCCGCGCAGATGACACGGTAGTTTCAAGGGCACAGGATTGTTCACTATTAGCTTCACTGACATCTAAATAGGTGCACAGCCAAATTTATACACAAATGAAAGTCAAAGACGTTAAGGGGACAAAGACAATTGGGTAATTATGTAAATAAAATCTGAAATATTATAAAAGATTTATCAAAATGAGGACAGAGTCTTTTCTTACCATGATTAGTTAGCACATAGCAGAATCCCTGAGCAGACAAGACAATTACTGTTTCGCACAGGTTAGCAGAGGAAGATATACTGTCTCAGGAAAGTAAGATTTATCAACAACTACCATGTGTCATCTTGACCAAGACTGACCTCAGGCTTGCAAGTGTGTCTGAATTAACAGAAAGGTAGGGCACACCTTTCTGAAGAAAGGCCTGAGGTCTCAGAAAAACCCATGGCAACAAATATTTTCTCTGCAGAACACTTCCACCTCAACAGCTGCAGCTCATATTTGAGTTTTTTGAAACACTCGATCAATAGATAAAGGTAGTCCTCTGGCTACATTTGGTAAAAAATGGCTCAAAGGCAGCTTTTTCCCAAAAATGGCTCACTTCCCTTCCCCTTTCCACTTCTGCACAGAGCATTTCTGACCATTTGCTACATCTCTGTCAATCTGCCAGCAGCTCTGTAGCTCAAGATTACAGCACTGGAGATGCATGCAATTTCCAAGTGTGAGAAACTAACAGCAAGCTGGCAACTGTATGATTAATTGAAATAACATGCATTGTTGTCTTCTCAACAATTTACCTCTAATCTTCTTCAGTATTTCCTAGAATCAGTATTCAGTATTTTGCAGAATCCAGCTCCCCTTACATGTCAGTCATTTTGAAGTTGTTTAACAGGGAATGGTGGTCAGCAGAACAAAATGGCAGTCAAAAGAACTTCTTGCAAGTGATTTCAACACAGAAAGACTAGAAGCAAGGAATGGAAACACATCCATGTTCTCATATTACAGCTAGGTAGTTCTTTCACTGTCAAATACAATGCCTTTAAACCATAAGTGATACTGCTCTGTTTATAGTGACAAACATGGTGGAAGAGTGTACACTGAATTCAGGAGGTTTCATCACTGTGTCCTCTAGACCCACTCTAACGGGGGTGAAACAGCAGAATCATTGAATCACAAATTCATAGAATGGTTTGGGTTGGCAGGGACCTTGAAGATGATCTAGTTCCAACCTCTTTGCCATGGGTGGGGACACCTTTCACTAGACCAGGTTGCTCAGAGCTCCATGCTGTAAGAGATTCCTAGCATTGTTTACACTACATATTGCACCATTTACTACCCCAGCAGCAAGACGTGCACCCATTCAACCAAACTGTAGCATTTTACCACAGTTTTCCGGCTCAAGATCTACCCTTAGTTCTAAACGTGCCAGTGAGATTGAATTCAAAAAGTTCTATTTTAGTTAACTTGACATCACATCTGACAAACTGCCCTTCTACTAACCGTTTCTCTACAAACAACTTCTACATGAGCACGCAAATATTTCTGAGATGCAATGACCAGCATATCTGGCATTGTGGTCTTCCCAAATGTTGCCTTAAATAAAAGCTTTGGGGCCAATGCTACCTATGTTGCTCACGGGAAGTAATAAGCCATGCTATGAGAGAGAGAGAACAAGGACTTTGCCTCTTTAATTTTGCATGCATGATAATGTTTTTAACCACTAAGGTCATACCTGCATGTGATGACTGACAACTTTTCAGCTTGATTCAAAGCAAACAGCTGTTGGTTTGATTGCCTAGCAACTAAAAGTTGATGGATGACCCTTAAGATGGATAACTACCATAAATCACCTCATTCAGACTCTCAGGGAAAAAAAATTAAAAAACAATGGTTTTCATGACATTTGCTGCACTCCATAATGTGCCATGATAAATTTGGCTGCCTTATGGATGCACAGTTGTGGCTGTTGAAATTAGACACTTTTGTTTTCTGCATTCTGCACTTCTTGTAGCCCCCTCTGTAAGGTGTGTTCATATTAATATACTCCACTGTCAGAAGAAAGCAGAATACCAGAAGCTACTGTCAGTCACCACAAGGCAGGGAGAATCTGTATTGAATCTCTGCATCACCAAACAGCTTTTAATCAGGAAACAGCAGTCTTATATCATAGCTATGGCACTGGGCTACATGCATTAATAATGGTTACAATATATTTAGTGTAATGACTTGACCCCGGTCAACATTATTGATGCTGTGATTAATATGAATTTGATAAACTGCTTCCTCTTTGAAGACATTTTGTATGTTTCTCAAGCAAGAGAAAAATACTTTTTATGTATGAGTAAATATAACAGGCCTTCATAGAGGCATTCTGATCTCAGCTGCACAGGTGTAAAAATAGATTTCCCAGGATTTATACTAGTGTCCCTGAAATTGAAATCTTGACTACAAGAAACAGAGGGGGAAAAAAAAAAGAAAAATGGAAAAAAATATATCCTCATTTTCATCTCATTAATAAAAGAAAAAAAAAATCCAAACCCACCAAATCAGGATTCTAAATGGAAGGCCATATTCCTCCCAGAGAGTGTTCAGACAGAAAGGGAAATTCCCTTTTATTGTTCTAGATAATAGGATTTCTCTATTTGTTATGTACAGAATACATATGCATTCAAAAACAGATGTTCATAATTGCTTTCATTGTTTGGATTTTTTTAAAACTCTTGAGCTTGACTATTCATATGAAAACTCTTGTACTGAATTTGGTGTATGACAGCAAAGTGATTTCTAGTTTTGTTCAAAGGAAAAAAAAAAACAAGAAGAAGATAGTTTGGTGCAAGTTTTAGTATATCCTTGGGGAAGTGCTGCCTTAAATGTTAGTATGTGATGATTTCATCAAGAACAAGTCTGGTAAATGCTACTACCTTCCTCTTAGTAGACATGTGTCAGCCCACATGAATAAACTGCTGTCCAGTGCAATTCTGTCATATGACACAGTAATTCCCAAACTGTCATACATGACCCACTGAAGTGGGGCAGGTCACAAGGGACCCCAAGTTATGATCAGAGGCATGAAAATGAACTCCAAAAACTGTATCAGTGGGAAATGGAAGGTATCAGTGGAAATCAGAAAATCAGAAATTGGATGGAAATGGAAGATAAGCAATTTCACCTGGGGAGCAGATGGTTACCTGAACAAAGTAATTGGGAAAATAATGCTAAGGGAAGAAAGTTTCAAGGTGGGACTGAGCTGTCAGAACATGTGGGGTAAGTATGCTTGACACACGCTTGCACTGTACCTAAACCTATGCCATCAGTTTTAAGAACTTCTCCCTTTAACTTAAGTCAGTTGAGCATTTTCTGAATTAAAGTTAATTTATTTCCAAAAAAATCAAAAGTCATGTTCCAAAGGATGAAACATTCTAATAAATTCATCAAGCACACTGGTGTGCTGGTAGTACTAAATTAGAAATAGCACTTAGCTGAGCCATGCCTTCAGATTTTCAGCAGGGTTGCAACCAGTTTCACAAAACATATATTCTGAAAATAAGAGGTATGTGTCCAAAGGTCCAAATTTCTTAATTTTACGTAAAAGTAGAATGTAAGCACAGTATGCAAACGGTTGTCGGTCTGCTGCATTTCTCAACAACCAAGAAAGCTGATGTTCCACCAGATATGTGCACAATTTAGTGGATGATCCACTTCTATAAGATGCCTCAAGCAGTAAGTGAATACGTAGATTAGATTCTCTTTGTCTCTACCAGAAGAGACGAACATGTCAAAGTAACAATGCCAGTTGTAATGGAGTTTATTGGATCTTCTGAAATTTCAGATCACAGCATCCTATAATCAATACTTTGCATTCTTCAGCCACAGTACCCCTTCAAGTGAGAACATAACCAGTGCAATTCACAAAAACAAGAGTCTCAAGTGCACCTAGATATGTTTAGCATAAAAGCACGTATATACAAGTAACATTCAGACACAACCACTATTTATTGTTTTAGCTTTAAGTCTCGGATGCCTCTGTGAAGGACCCGCTAAAGAGGACAAGACGGCATGCTGGCCCTTTAAAACTGAAATGCTTGTTTCCTTTCTGTAAGAAAAGTAAATCATGCTATAGTGAGTGGAGCTTTGAAAAAGCATCCATCCATTAAAGTTCATGGATCCTCGTTTCCAGATTGTCCCTCCCCTGGCTGTGTCTCAAGTTACAGCCTTGTACAATCCAAGTCTAAATAATATTCACTATGATAAATGACACCATAACTCCGATATCCACAATCAATCTTTGCTTTAAAGATACATCCATCTTCAATAATGTTGATGGGGATTCTGTAAAATGGGAAACGTGACTGTTTTCCCGACCTCCTAACAGTGGGGGAAGGAAGCTCTGAGTGATGGCTGTCAGCCCACATCTGGCTGCAAAAATAAATTAGCCTTATGTAGACAAATGAAAGGACCAGCCCTGACTAGAAAACAGCCACTCCTGAGCAATGGCTAATTTATAGGACTCCTTTCTAGAAAGTTCCTAGCTGAGGCTACAGTCTCCTTAGCTATCTCTTTAAATGATATCTGATGCTGTAAATAACTTCAGTGTGGTAGGAACTATGCAAAGTACAAAGAGTGATTTGGTGGGGGGAGGGGAGGAGACAATAACTTTCTCATATTCTTTGTAGATGATCGAGACTTAAAATTCAGCCACTTAAAACACATTTGTGCACACACATGCAAACAAAAGTTTTGTTTTAGGAAATGTTGTATTTTGAAAATAAGCTCTTCTTCGTTTGGCAGAAGATTATTTTCTGCTTTACTCCTTTGTCATCTCCTGGGCTGCGGGACTGAGGCAACTACATCACAGAAATTAAACTATTCAGTGCACGCGACGCCTTGAGGTTTGCAGATTATTTTTTCCTTGTTAAATGCTATCAACTTTTCCTTCTCTTCACCTTGCCCCCTCTAGCTGATAGAGTTTCAGGAGGAGTGTGGTGAGTCCTACCAGCTCAGTTCACCTAAGCTGGTGCTATGCAGATCAGATGTTGTGAAGTGGCATGCAGAGAAACTACCTGCTCTATTTATTTCAGCACACGGTTTTGCAATAACCAGAAGGAAATTTTAAACAGGAAGGTGGAAGGAAGACTCTTTGATTGTCCAGGGCCTCACATGAAACACAAATCCCTACCTGGGCACAGGACAGTGGCTACCCTTTTTTCATGACTGAAATGCTTTATTACCTTATTCTTTATGTCTTTGACCTTGTCCTGCCGTAGAAAAACGTAGGACTTTAATTCTTACAGCACACAATATATGGGAATTAAAAAATAAAAAAAGAGTTCTTTCCAGGAGGAATGGGCAAATGGATGAGGGAGCAGCCCAATGCATGTTATTCCACACACGGGCTGGCTGGGATGGCACCTGGGCATCGTGGCTCCCGGGGGAGGTCCAGCGGCACTGGGGAGGGCTGGCGGCAGCAGTGGCAGCAGCGAGGGTTAATTCTGTGAAGGTTGAAGGACTTACAGTAATGCTGCGAAGACAGAAACATCACAGGCTTTCCTGGCAAGAGGCTCGCAGAGGGTAGGAGGGGACTGCGAAATGAACTCTCTCAGGCTTTGTCGTGTGCGTTTCCCAAGGCCCGGCCTGGCCCCTTTGATAAATGACACATGTCATTCTGTCAGGGGCTGACACTGCAGCTGGGAGGGCCAGTGATGTATGGCTCCGCTGAAAAGGAAATCAACTTTTTGGCACCAAGTAAGACTGTGCCCTGTGTAAGGATTTTGTTTCTCAAAAAGTGAAAGATAGACTAAGGATTTAAAAAAAAAAAAAAAAAAAAAGTTGAAAAACAGATTGAGCGACAGCTTACACTTAACATAAATTAACTCGGTAATGGTGAAATGTGCTAGCCTGTGATAAATAAAAGCTACATTAGTCAATTATTAATCACACTCCAACTTGTAGCCAAAACCCATGACTTAAATCTGAGGCCTGAGCTGCCTTACAAACAGATAAGACAGTGTTTGATAGATGTCTTGCATAGTGTAATCAGGAAGGAATCAAAGGCTTAGTGGTTTAACCAGGGGGGGTGTGGAAGGTTCTGGAAACTGAGACTGGGTAAAGTGGATAACTGGATTGAAAGCACCCTTTCACTGGGGATACAGTATATCTTTTGACTGCTTAAAGAGGGGAGGGGGGGGAAGGCAGAGAGAGAGACATATCTGAATTCGGTTTAATCTTTTTTTTATATACAGGAATGTCTCGAAACTCTATTTCCCTCCCCCACCTCCCACCACCACCACTGTGTTAAATCATTTAAATCTGATCACTATTAAATGGATTCTCACCGAGACATCAAGTGTTTCAAATATGATCGTTTTGCACGGATTACAATTTAAGCATTTTATTTAATCGAATGAACTCGCATCAGGCTGCAACACATTCATGCAAATACAAGCTGTAGAGAAAAAGCACAAAGCTGCATAAACGAAACGATTCCTATTCAACCAGACTGTAAAGACAAAATAAAGGATTTCAGATAGAAAGAAAAAACTAAACATCTAGAAACACAGGGAGGGTACGAGAAGGGGGAAGGAGAGGGAGAACGGATGCAGTATCTAAACCCAAGCATTATGCCTGTGTGAAAGGCTGAACTCACGCATCACCTTGTCGAGATGCAAGCACAGAACGGCTCTGGTTTTTTGTTTATACTCTATCTGCAGGGGAATAGGATGGACACTGAACCCAAAGGTGACTTTCGTTCCCTGCCCAGGGAGAGAACTAGCACCACAGAGCACTAAAATATCATGCCTACACGTTCAGCTGACCTACAACTCTAGCCTAGACTTTCTGCAGGCCCTCAAGCCAGCAGTGACAGGATGTGAGTTTCACCATCTTCTTCCCCGTGTAGATGCTCTCACACCTCCTCCTCACCATCCACAACTCTGCGTAACTGAAAATTAAAGGTCTCGTGTGACACATACAGCTCAGAACTGGAATATTTCCTGGAGGAATGGTAGCCCCAGGTCCTGACCGAGCACTGGGCTGTACATGGGTGCACCCCTGTGCCTGCATGAAGCCAGCTGCTGGTATGGGCTCCTCGCACCAGGTAAGTTGCCTTCTAGCATTGCTTGTATTTTCACCAGCAATTACTGGAGAGCATCACCGGGATGGGGGCTCACAAAAGCGCAACAGGCCCCCCCTGGTTCAGGCCTTAATGAGCACTATCAGCTTCAACACTGAATAAACGTTTGTTTGTCAGTCAGTAATTTCCATATGCTTTACATAATTTCCAGTGATGAACCAATCTCACTGGTTCATCAATGACTTGTCTAACTCTACTGAAGCCTCGGACACGGTGTGTTAATTGCGGTATCGCACAACTGACTTGAGATTTTAAGCAGGACACAAAAAGGACACAAATCCCAAGGAGGAAAGAAAACATTCACATCATCAACCGTGAAGAACTTTATCAGACAATTTTCCTAGCCACAAAAACACTGCAGAAAAATCCCTTGTGACTTTTAAAAAAAACATTTACCTTGTTCCCCTTCCCCGCAGTATGTTACAACTTTATACAACAAAATATGGAAACTTTTAAATGTTTCTACATGGGACACTGTCCTACATTGCTCGGTGCTGTACAGACACACCAGGAAACAAACGAGCTTTTAATGTTAATCAAGCGAAAGTGCATTCTTCAGTTTACACATGCTGTACATGCTTGGCTTTTTAACGATACAAAGAGGAAAATAAAACATAAGTCATCTGTAACTTTAAAAATTACACCACCAGTTACAGTCAATTTTTAAAGTCTCTATACTTTCATATCCATGTATGTATATATTTAACCACACACATTCCCTTGCCCTCCAACTTGCCATCAGGATTTTGCATTATAAAGTAATGTACTACTGTAAAGTAAAATATTTCCTTTCATGGTGGTGTGGACTTCTCAGTAGACCCAAAAAACAATCCAGTTTACCTCAGCTTTTAGAAATAAACTAACAGTTTCGCTCAAGTAAAATCTCAGATAATCTCAACCATCTGAAAATGACAGCAGTTGTCTAGATCACAGCAGCAATATACCCACTCACGAACTTCAAGGTGGTGCAGAGAGTGCTTAATTGAGGAATTTAAAAACAACGACTGAAAAGAGCACAAATTTCAAAGTAAATGAAATAGGGAGACCCTTTGAAACCCAAACTTTAGTGACAGCCCCTACAGAGAGTACAGCTATTTTCTCAAAACATGTAAAATATGACTATAGAAAGAAAGATAAGGAGCAGGGGAATGGCGTGTATTTAAAAACATGTGCACACTGCCTGGTGTTTTAAACTTTTGCCTTTCTATTGCTAAAATATCATTTTTAAAGTCCATAAAATTTCAGATAGTGTGCAAAATGTTTATATATTACCAAGGTCTCCCTTTAAAAGGTTTATACTTTTACTTTATGACCTGTCCTTGATTTGACACTTCCGCTCATCAGAAAGGGATTTATAAAATAATCCTGAAGGTGAGGAACAGACATCTGTCAGGGACTGGCTGAGTTTCACTTTGCGAAATTTAAGAAGGGAGAGAAATCCTGTTAAGCTCTCTTTAGTCACCAATAGACATCAAAGGTAATAATTAAAGAAGACAGACGTCATAAAAATAAATTTATGTAGTTCTTTATAATGCACAAGCACTCTAGTGTGTAAAACATCTATTAGAGTGAAAGAAAATACAACATTCCAAATGGGCAAAAATCTGTTTTGTTTGAGGTTTTTTGCCTACTTGAGTAACGCTTAAAAAAAAAAAGACACCCAAGTTTAAACTAAAGTCTTTCAAAACCTTTGCCATCTGTGGGTACATGAACTATGGATGACCCCGAATGATTTGCACTCTGCTCAGAATCCCTTAGAAAGCACGGGAAAAAGTATCATTAAGAATGACTGATGACTGCCAGTCATGGTTGACCTCACCCAAGCTTTGGTCTCTGCCTCAGTAATAAGCTGTCCTTTATTAGCACCAACACTCCATAAAAGGGGTGTGTTTAGTCACAGGATAGTGGCCTTCTAATGCTCATTGCTTCTCCCTGAAAGATTGATTAGTGCTCATTTTTACTGCCTTCACAGTATATACAGTGACAGTGCTGCAGAGTGTCAGGGCCTGCAATATTGATGATAAGTACAACTACAAACTAGAGGTTTGGAAAAGGCAGAGTACTGGGAGTTCACTCTTCTTTTCAACTGGAAAACACTGCCAAAACAAAAAGGACAAAACACAAGCTTACACATGAGCTACCGATATTCTAGTAAAGATAAACTGAGGCTAGGGAATTCCCTCTCCCCAAAAAAAGGCCATTTAAAATACAAAACTTAACAGAAAACGTTGTTTTTTCATTTTGTTTTGAAAACGCATAGGCATTTTTCCCTTCACCTACCAGAGGCTAAGGCAAAAAAAAGATTACCCTGAAATATCATTCTTGTGTTTGTTTTTCTGCTTCAGAAAGGCTTTTCAGTGGTGACTTACAGAGTAGGGAAAAAAAAATCTATTGCAAGCACAGAAAGCGAATGTTCCTGATTTGGAAGCTATTGCAGTGCCCCTTTGCAGCAGCAGGTGCCTCTGAGGGTAAAAAAGAAAGGAAACATGAAGAAAACATATTGGCCATGTATCATATTCTGCACAAATCTGCCTGCATTAACGTGACTCCTCTGCAGCTTTTACTCTTGCATTTGAAGTAAGTGGGATCTGTGCAAATTCTTTCAGTGAAATTAAGATCTGGAGTGTAAGCTGGCACCATCAGAGAAAAAAACTGTGGTAGATTCATGTAATGTAGTATGCAATTGCATGCAGTGCAAAGCATATTTTAAATAGAGCAAGACCCAGACATGATCCTTGCAAAGCATCAGCATCATAGTGATGAAAGAGCAGGTAAGAATTCATAAACTTTTTCAAATAAAGAAATTCCAACCTGAATACATTACTTGGAAAAGCCATGCCTTGACTTGATTTAAAAAGTAGAAGAGATTTGAAAACAGTCTTTAAAATTGGTGTTTTAACCAGAGACTTTATAGGATACAAGGCCAGCTCGAAGTTATACTGTAGTAAGTTTAATATGGAACAACTTGTCCATATGGCTCTTCCTGGGAACGAGTCATTTCACATGTTACAGCAAGATACAGCCGAAAAAAGGCATGTTTCACTGTAACTTTTATATAGCTGGGAACTTGAGCACAGCAACCTCATACCAAAAATTACTACAGCAATAGTTTACTGCATTAATAATAGGATGCCCTACTGCTGTGACACATTCTGTACTTTGAAATAAATATTAGTCACAATAGTTAGGTTTTAAATCCATATACTTTAAAGCTGAGCTGTAACTATGACACTTGCAATAGTGATGACTTGCCAATAAGACCTATTAACCATTTCGCAAAGAGCTCCTTCTTTTATTCGGTCTGTTGTACTGTCTTAACAATATCTACCCATGAATAATTTAAAGACATTCTTACTTAAAACAAACCAAAACACAAACACTAGCACTTGAAAACTGGATGTCAAAATTCACATTCACACTTTTGCATTGAATTAACATCTTTTGATTTCAGTAATAGAGGTTACTTGCAAATAATAAATAATTTCTTTTCAAATTTTAAAACAATAATAAAAAAATCTTACTACGTGTCTATACTTTACAGAACATCACGGCCCAAGTCCTGTGCCATGAAAGTCAATGGCATACTCTTTCACGTACTTCTTTTGGGCTTTGGATAAGGCCCAGTCTGGAAACTACTCAGTCTTTTCATTCACAACCTTACATTTTGTACATTTAAATAACCGTGATTGGAGGTGGGAGGAAAAAAATCCAAAAAACCACAAAAACCTGAGTTTGAAATGAGTATTTTTAAATCAGGAAAAAAATCCATTAAAAAAAATAAATTAAAACTGTGGGTTATGCTGAAAAGCAAAAAATTACACTACAAATCT